>LOJH01001044.1:431-24087 GCA_001685095.1 Ellobius talpinus | reverse complement strand
CTGCCTCTGCCTCCTGAGTGCTGGGATTAAAGGTGTGCGCCACCACCACCAGCCAGGTTCTGATTTAAGCACTGCTTCTACCCTGGATCAGCATGTCAAGAGTCCTGATTGGCCAGAACCACACAGAGCCAAGGAAGGAGGTCTGGGCTCCTATTGAGTCGCATAGCATGGAAGAGACAGGTGCTCTTGTTAGAGCAGAAGCGAGAGAGCAACGCAAAAGCACTGAAATGCAGTGTCTCTCAGAAAATGGGAGCCTGTGGCTTCTACAAGCAGGGTTGGAAATCACATTTGGCTGCAAGGCAGTGGGATTTCCAAGAGCAGGGGCCACTCGAAGGCTCCACCAATACAGTCCATCCGCCTCAAGAAAATGATTGAGATGGGAAAATGATCTTTAAAAACATACCTTTTAACTGACTATGACATATTTTAAATTTAACGTAATTTTTAATTAAATTCATTGTAAACTGGTGCCCAAGAGCTCATCAATGTGACCTTTTGATACCTCTCTTTCTCCTCACCCAAGGTCGACACTGCCCATGCCCCTCTCCTTCCTCCCCTCAGCCTCAGGAAACTTCCTTCTACTTCACCATCTAAGAGACCAGCATTTTCATTCCACGTACAGGTAAGGCCATGTGGTGCTCGTCTTCCCTGACAAGCTAGTTTTACGTAACATCAGACCCTCCACTCCCACCTAGCTCGTCACAGACGGCAGGAGTTCACTCTGGGAGTGGCTGGACAGTATTCCAGACCCTCCGCTCCCACCTAACTCGTCACAGACAGCAGGAGCTCACTCTGGGAGTGGCTGGACATTATTCCATGGTGTACAGGTATCACATTTTCTTCATCCCAGACATCAGCTAATGTACACACAGGTTCGTTGACATTAAACTCAGTTAATTTGGTACTTTCTGGGCCAAATGTGAGACAACTCAGCCCTGAGTTCTCTCCCCGTTCCTCATTTAAGCTCCAGTTGGGCTACTGTCATGGTCCTGGGAAAGGGCTCCGTTCCTACATCAGTGCCAGTTTCTGCTCAGCTGCAGCCTGATTGCATGCTGGCACCTGCTCAGGAGGACAGCTACCCATCGGGGCTACTGCCCAGTATTGGTCCCTCATCACAGAGGCAAGGGTCTCTCCAAAACTGCCCACTTTCCTTCCCAGGCACCCCTCTGTCAGCTGTGAAAGCATACCCCTGGGCTCCTCCTCACGTACAAAGTCTGAACACTCTCTGGAAGAGATCCGATGTAAACTCTCTCTGCCAGGAACCTGTGTTGCCTTCAACCACTTTGCTGCTCCATGAAAAAAAAAGCCTGAAGCACCCCTGGGCAGCCAAGCAGGAATGAGGCCCGTGTCCCTGTTCTCTGGAACTCCCCAGGCACTGAACTAAGACTGTCTCGGGGACAGAAACAGGAAAAGCATGGAGACCGCTGTCATTGTTTGGTGCTGTTCCTTCCTGAATCTCTCATCTCATCATAGTCTAAAAGACCTAAAGCCCCAGACATTTATACATCAATAATCTTTGTCATTTTCTCTCCATCTTAATGAACTTTCAGTAAGTTAGGAAGCCCAGATCTGTTTACCAAACACTGTACTAGTGCCCCAGCCAGGAAAGACAGAATCTCTCTGCAGACCTATAACGGGTTCACCAGACTGCTCCATAAATGAGCCCTCTTTCCTCCCAAGCTCCCTGAATGGCTGTAAGGACAAGTCCAGCCATGTTATTGTTCCAGAAATACCTACTAGGAGATGTGAGAAGACCCAAAAGCCCACAAAACTCGCTGACTTACGAGAACATACAAAGGGCTTTATTTTCAGGTCCAGCTTCTTAGACGTTTTTGTCGTTATTTTTCCCAGCACAGAGGACCCTTTGTGCCTGTGGATCTCCCTAAATGTTTACGTCCCGAAGTGCACAGAGGTGTGAAATATGTAGCTCATGCTCTTCATAAATCCATATTACAGGACATGGCCTTGAAAATGAAAGGCGAATTAAATCCCCTTTCCCTCTAAGCTTTCTTTCAAGTCAAAGGTTAGTCTGGCTTGTTCAACAGCTTAGACCTCAGAGCCTGAGAAAGAATGAGTATGTATCCACGTGGCATCAACAGCTAAGATTTCAGAAGCATGAAGAGAAAGTCTTTAGAAAAATAACTTAGGGTTAGCTATTAGAAGAAAGTTCACAATTTGACTAACCCAGAAATAAATGACTATAAACCCAGTAACTGATTCAATATGTCTGCTCACTAACTCCTCCATAAGCCACCAGGAACATTTTAAAATGAGTGCTTTTGACATAAATGTCTCTCTCTTAGAACACACTAAAATCTTGAGTATTTGCCCCATAAAATAAAACTGTCAAGAATGTAGTAGTCAAAAAATAAATTCATCTCCTTTCTAGGAAAAGCAAAATAATTAGACTTCCATTTTTAAACCAGCAACAAATCCTAGCCACAAATTATCTGTTGAATACAATGTAAATTTCTGTGATAAATTCATGATTCATTCTTTCTTTCCCTCCCCTTTTCAGGTTAATAAAAGCAAACTGCTAACTAAAGAATTTAGCTTTGGTGTTAAGAGCGATGGCTGGCCTTGTGACGGTGAAGACTGAGTTCTACCCAGGAGCCCACACAAAGAGCTGGTGTGGGGGCTGCATGTGTCATCCTGGCCATGGTGAGAGCTAAGGCAAGGTGGAAACAGGTCACTTGCTGTACACTCCAAGTTCTTGGCCAGCGAGAAGTCCTGTCTCCATAAGAGACAAACGTGAGCACATCCAGACAGGTATGTATACGTTCACGCATTTAAGTGGCAGGTAAGTAACCTGAATACCCACCTCACCTCTCTCCATTCTGGAAAAGAAAATGGCTGTTTTCTGTGGCTTTAGCTTACAAATGAAGCATTTTGATCCTGGTTGTGTTTCTATTGCTACGATAAATGTCAGAACCAAAAGTAAGTAGGAGAGGCAAGGTTTTCTCTTGCCTCGCAGTTGTAGGGCCTCATGAGGAGAAGTCAGGGCAGAAGCTCACGGCAGGAATTGACACAGAGGCCTTGGAGAAACACTGCCTACTGTCTTGCTGTCTATGGCTTGTTCAGCATGCTTCCTTATACAACTCAGGACCAAGGACTGTAGCACTCCAAGTGAACTGGGCCCTCCCACATCAATCATCAATAAAGAAAAGGCCCTATGGAGTTGATTAGAGGTAATCTCAATTACAGGTAATATCAATAGATGTGCCTATTGAGATTGAGAAGGGTTCCCAGATGACCCTAGCTCATGTCAGATTGAGAAGAAGAAACTGACAAGCATCAATACTATGCTCTCAGTGAAAATATGTTCATAAAATTTACCAACCACATTCCTTAGTATGAGCTGTCTGCAGACATAGGCTGTCTCTTCTACTCTATGAATTCTTGGTCTGTGTCAAAGATAACTAGCATGTAATGATCATTTTACTCTATCTAGGCACTCTTTGGAAATCAATTCAAATGTTTATAACTAATTTTTCTATTCTTTAAAATAAAAAATAGCAAAACTACCTAAGGCTATGAGAAAACCAAAAACAGTCTAGTTTATATAGATGGACAAATAACATAATGCTACCTTTTATTTTAATTGAACTTAGAAATATTATATTATTATGGCAAACACATATGTACTTTCTTCAAAACTCCCTTCCAAGATCTCTATCCCACCTAGGCACAGGAGGAAATAGCACTGTCCTTGGGCTGAGAAGAAGATACCATGAGCAAAGCATTTGCTGTAAAACATGAGAAACGCAGCCAGCCCAGGACCCACCTGAACAACTGGGAAGTATGTGAACTTGCCTGCAACTCCAGCTGGTGGCTGGTGGGATGAGGGGCCCTGGGATAAGCTGGCTAGCTAGAACATTCACACTGATGGGCTGTGGGCTCTGTGAGAGACCAGTGAATTAAGAGAAGAACTGAGTACAAAACCTGAAGCTAACCTCAGGTTTGCACAGGCATGCACATATATGCATCCACACATGATGGCACATCACCCATAGACATATGTGCAAAAGAAAGTATCTTCCTCATAGGGTCACTGGAAAAAAAATCTCTCCAAGGTGCCATTCATACAAATGTCCGGCCATCTTTTGGATCTCGTCAGCTCTCTCGGGAGTCACCAGGATTCCTTTTGTATCTCAGCACTTTGTTGTTTCATTCGGTACCCAGTTCCACTCAAAGCCACCTGTGAAGCATTTCTAGCTGCCCATCTAAGTTCATACATTCAGTCCCACCTCCATCCAGGCCTCCTGTGGGCTTCCCAAGCCAGCATCACTTACTTCCCCCTCCCAAGTCTTCTCCATCCTGTATGGCTGGAAGAGAATGGCTTGGGGGCCTATGGCACACTTGGCAACTCTTGTCTGTTACTTGACTTTCTAACAATCCTTAGGAAGTGTATTATTACTTGTCGGGCATGGTAGCCCACACTCAACAGAGACACTCAGGAGGGAGGGACAGGAGAATTGTGAGTTCAAGGCCAACCTGAGCTATGAGATCCTGTCTCAAAAAAATATATACATATAATTGTATTCATTTAGAAACATGAGATTTAGAGAGACGCTGTCCTGTGCCCAGGGTGGAGTCAAGCTCTGGTCTGTCTTGCGCTTGTGAGTCCTTCCAATATCCTTGTAATGTTCTCCATTTATAGAGCTGGAGCCCCTGTGGTGGTCAGAGCTCTTGGAGGTAGAAGCTTAAAAAGGCAGAACTAAGCTGGCAGATGCTCTGTAGAACATCCTAAATATTCCTAAAAGAATCATGAACCGCGAGATCCTCCAGCATCCAGTACAGGTATCAGAAAGGCAACTTCAGAGAGAAACCCTGCATGGGTATCTGAAGATGCTGAAGAGACACCCTAAAAAGGGGGGCAACTGGCAGAGTGGAGGCTCATGAGAGATCCCAGTTGCCCTGCAAAACATTATCTACCCAAACATTCAATTTCCAAGGAATTTAGTTCTTGAAGTGAGGAAGACAAGCAGGATAGTTCTTTCTACCGCTTCCACATTGCGAAGCAACTCCTCTCGTTTTGACCTTTGACTTTAGAACAAGTGAAGCAAAACGGAAGACAGCTGAATTGGATGGCTGCATCGCCATCTAACTTCTTTCTGGAGGCCTTGTTCAAATGGGAGGGGATGGTGCCAAGACTGGGTGTCTCAGTAACCGCCTGCCTAGCTCTTAGCCAGCGCCATAGAGTAATATGATGTCACCTGCCCTGAGGCACCTATCCCCCTCGCACACCAGACCCCTGCAACTATACCACAGAACTGCCATAGGCAAGGTGGGGCTCAGACTCAGCCTGCCACTGCTCGCTTTGCTCTCTAAAAACATGTCCAGAACCTTTGCAAGCAGGCTAGCTGGTGATATTAACACTGTGATACTTTCTATCACACAGCACCCTGTGCTTTTAACAATGAGTCCTTTGGAGCCCAGGAACAAACCAGCAGCTAAACTCCTTTACCTCCGTGCTACAGTCCTGCTCAGTGGCCCATGTGAGTCTCTTTGTGACTCTAATTTGGGACAGGAGGCAGCTGGAGCGTGGCCGCCCCCATCCATCCTTCAACAGTCTTTTCGCCTGGCTCTCAGAGGTCAGAGGCAATGTTCCAGCTGCCAGCTGCATGCCTGGTGACAGGCTAAAGGACCTTCCCCTCAGGAAGGCAAAGTTAATAAACGGCCGGATTATTCTTACTCTTTCTCTCTCCTTCACTCTCCTCTGCCAAAGGACCGCCCCCAGTTTTAAAATACCTTCTGTCACCAAACAATTAGGCCAGGTGCCACCTCCCCAAACACTTTGGGTCCCAGGGAATTCTAGTGTAACTTGACTTTAATCTGCAGAGGAAGCTGCTGTGACATCTTACTGGGAAAAAGTATGGGTACTAAACCACTTACCCTCTCAAGAGCTGGCTGAAATGCTTCTTAAAAATGAAATGCCATTATTTTCTCGATCCAGAATAATACACACAGAGAGAGAAAAATAAAACACACATCAGCCAAGAATATATCTGCTTTTACGACTCGGTGTATTATCCATGGAAAACTCTCAGAAATACAAATATATAAAGTACAGTGTGTAAAACAGTAATGTATTATGTAGTTTATATCTGAGTACATGTAAACATGTAACGACAAATATTTTAAATATATATTTATGTGTAGCTCTGTACCATTTATATCTTGAATCTTATATATTACTTATATTCATATTTATGCTTGATTTTAAATATGATATATATACATATAAAGTGTTTTATGTATGTAAGCATTTTGTGTGTGATAGATTCATGGCTATATAATTGCCAGAAATATTTTAAGCAATGTATTTATATAAAATATACTTTATATATAAATATATACTAAAATATCAATACAAATATGTCCTTACCACAATGATCCAAAAAGTCGTTTAATTCATACACTATAATTTCTCCCATTCTTTCCTCTCTCTTTTGTGATTATGTTATGAAAAGGATGAGAGTAAGAGCTATAGAATTACCACAGCTAATACATAACCCTGGCTCTGCTGTTTGCTCCAACCTTGAGTTATTCTCACTGTTTAAATAGACTATGGTTTCCGAGAGGGAGGGGTAAAGTTGGTAAGTGAAGGTTTCATTCCTAAAAATAGGGACGAAGTATCAGTTTATGTTTATGGATTTTCATAGGACAATTTATATACATATATGCTTGAGATAGATATTGAAACTTAAAAGGAATCTGAGATAGATATTGAAATTTAACAGGAAAAATATCTTAAGTATTTACAGGGAAATAGTTCATGGGTAGCATACTTGCCTGGTATGCAGGATGTCTTTGGTCCAGCATAGAAAAAATTAATTCTGTGTGTGGAGTCACATGCCTGAAGTTTCAGTAATTGGGAGGCAGAGACAGAAAGATTGCAAATTCAAAATCAGGCTGGTTTACATAGGAATTTCTAGACCAGTTTGGGCTATGAGCTACAGTTTCAAACAAACAAAGTTTAAATAAGGTAAAACAAAGATAGTATTTACTCTCAGGTATACAAATTAGTGTTGAAAAATAATATAATCTCAAGACTATATTCACACACATATATGTATACACACACACAATCTCAAGCCTCAGCAAAGGGGACCCCTGTGACTTGACAATGTACATGAGCAGACACAGGGACCCCCAAACTATGTGTCTAATTTGTACTGATGACTTCCACTCACATAATTTGACAGTAGTATTAGAGACGTGGACAGGCAGCATCCCAGCTCACAGGATGCTGACTGCCTGTGCCTGGACAAGGTCACAACTGTCCTCCTACCTGCCCTGGCACAGAGGAAAATAAGCACATGAACCCTTTACTGTCTGGCCCTGCGTCTCCTTTCAAAGCCAGTCTGTCCCGTACTCCAAGTAAACAGTGGCGTGGTTGATGTACACAGCGTGCGTTGTTTATGGCAATTATAAAGGCAGAAAGGCAGGGAATGAGGCAACATTTTCTTCTGACATAACAAGTTATTGCAAGTTAAAAACATCAGCCGCCTCAGTAAATTCTCTTCCCCCGGGAGCCACCACAATCACATTCTACAAACACTAAGAAATGAAGGCCGGGAACACTGCTGCCAAATGCAGAGATGGCCTCTCTCAAATGGGGCAAAGACTGACAGAGTTCTCCTCTAGATTTCCTTTCCACTTTAAACATGTCAAAAAAATACCTTAGCAGCTCCAGTGGGTGCATTTAACATCTGAGACCCGAAGAGTAATTTATGGATTCCACTAAAACTGTTTACTGTCTATATGACAGCACTGTTCCCAAACATATTTTTTTTGTCCTGCAACTCTGTTTCATTACCTACCTACTAATGTCCTGGTGGTTACTCCAGTCAGGAGATCATGAAGAAATCGGTCACGCATCATTGAACACTTTATATCAAACAGAACGGGAAACGAAATTCCTTTCCGCACTGACTTCAGTCAGGAAGAAGGCAGGTAAATCAGTTCAGTATACGACCCCCCCAAAAAACAAAAACACTACAAAGTCCTAACTGCCATGTTGATTGTTTCCCAACTATCCTTGCTCGTTTTCTCTGGTGTTCCATAATTGCTATCTATTTTCCTAATTTTAGTTCTCAAAAAAATAAATGCTCATGAGTATAAACTCAAATACAGCCAACCAAAACCTACAGTGAACAGGCCTAAACAAGACAGCGAATAAATATTATTAAAATGGCAACAAATATATGAATTAAAACAAGGTGTCTCCATTTTCAGTAAAGGATACTTTAGCTTATGTAATTCTGAGAGAGACAATTGTGTAGGATAACAACATATATACAGAAACTGATTAACAGTGAGAGCAGGAAAATTAAATAACCTTTGCCATCTGTGTTTGTAGTTCTTGAATTTCACCTTTTGTGTATGCAGTACTGCTTCAAAAATTAAGGATAGGCATTAAATGTAAAATGCAGAACAACAATGGTAACCAACAGAAGAAAGAGGAAACAGAAGACAGCTACTTCATATGCAGATTTCATGTTTAGTTGAAAGACTAAGTGTAAAAATTGTCTGTTTTACAAATGGCAAGAAGCATCAGGATTTCTAATGAAAAACATTAGTCATCCAAATTCAAAAACTGACACTATCTTCTTGCTTTGTTTAGACATCTGATTTATTATTCAGTGTGTGTCCTCGGTGAACTGTGAACTGAAATAAATTGTCTAAGAAATTTAAGTCCTTTGAAGCCAAATTTTAAACTTCGTATTCTACACCGACTCCAAAACCCTTAAATACAAAGGATTTTTATGTCTATACTGCCGGTTAGTCAGGGGTGATATCTGAGAGGAAATAGAGAGTTGGGAATGAGATTAAGTTTACTGATAAAAATATTCATTTGTTCATCGGTCCAGTGTGCTCCAGAGGGACCAGAGAGAAAACAAAACAAACATAGCATGTCTCCTCGGGTAGACATGCTAGACTTGCGTCGCTTCCAGATGACCTGGGGAAAGAGAAACACGGGTTTCAAACAGAGCATCTGAGACTCCCCATAGGTTTAGTTTAGGGACCCCAAGAGCAAGGATCAGTTGGTGGCATGACTGGCAATTTCACTGAGAACCCAGGGCAGGCTCGTGGTGGACTGAGCCACAAACAAGACCCCCTCCGAGAACACTACCTTGAAGACCTCATAGGTAGAATTTCCGGGTGATCAGCAGTGAGGTCTGGAGTAGTGCTAGGTCCAGACAAGGCAAAGTAGAATAGAGCACAGACCTCCAGGACAGTTAGTCTCACTGCCCTAAAGGTGTAGAAACATCATTTTCATTAGCCAAAGCCTTTGAACATATGTGCACTTTAACAACCCAAGAGAACTTGGAATACATTCTAGTAATGCTCCCACAGGTGACAATCAAAACCGTCAGGGAAGTCTAAGGGAGGACACAATCCAAAAGACCTGACCATGGAATGGCTGGGAGACAGACGGGGGGCCTCAGAAGCACAAAAGGCCAGACAATGGCATCTAGTGTGGCTCAAGCCACAATGTCAAGAGCTTTTATGGAAATGATAAATTCCATCCAAACATAAATACTTCATAGCCACCATGCTCCACTCCTCCCTCCTCTCACTCATGTTGTGATATAAAAATAAGCTGCAATCTGGAGATGACAAACTCATCAAATTAAAATTTCCCTTTGGATACAACACTGGGCAATGGTGCTCATCCACTAAAAGGAAAATTGCAGCCAAGAAGGAGCCAGAAGGAAGAATGAAGACTCTCAACAAGACGTAGCCATGGGGACAGTGCTCCGCTACGGCTACTATGGTGTTTAAAGTACCTTGACCGGGCAGACGCTGCTTTTTAGTTTTCGGTGACTCTAACATTTTTAATAGTAATTCGGCATTTCTCCCCTGCAAACGGTTTTTACTACTGAGGAACTCTCAGGTCTGTCAGAGCACTTAGTAATTATGTAACATATGAGTCTTAGGGAGTGGGGCTATAGTTTCATACTTCGTCTCAAAATGTTCTTCAAATCTGCAACAGTTGAATCTGGGGATGGTTTCTCAATTTCTGTGAGGCTAAAATGCTGCTTAATCCCGCAAACGGCATGCTTGCTTATTGAACATGAAGAATGCTTAGCAAGCAGTTCAAAGACAAGGAATTTTAGCAGCAACTGCCCAGCTCACTTCCTGACTGGAAAAGTCATTTTCAGAGTTAACCTTCGGGTCTCTCCAGCAGCTGGGAAACAGCTTATTTTATTACATACTTAATAAGTGTCGTACACTCTTCCTAAAAGAGGCAAAGTATGCTCCCTTTAAACATTGAAAATGACAGTAAGAGAAGATAAAACACAGACCTCACCGCATGCACTACCTGCCAGCCAAGCACAAGGGAGGATCCTTGACCAGTCTGTGCATCCGAATTTAAAACGTAATGAAAATGTTTTTAGAAGTCAAGCACTTCAACAGCGCTAGATGTGCAAGCATGAGGATCTGTGTTCCCATCCCCAGTATCCATGTCAAAACCTGGGCACCCATAAACCAAGCACTGTACGAGTTGGGAGTAAGAGAATTGCTGGGGCTCGCTGGCCAGGCAGCCTGTCCGAAAGCCAGAGAGCAGGTTCTGTGAGGGAGCCTGTCTCAGGAGATCAAAGCAGAGACTGACCGAGCAGGGCACCCAACAAACAGCCTTCTTTGGCCTCTACATACATGTGAAGAAACATATGCACACACACGCTTATTCATATTGCATATTGACACATATATGTCATAGAAAGGTGGGGGGAGAAAGAACTGTCTTTGTTATAATCAAAATTTAAGTAAAATCTATATTTTATTTGGAGGTAAGTTTTTTGAATTTCAATATTTTCAGATTTAGGCAAGAGAATGTCTGTCCCTTCAAGAGTCATACAGAAGTGTTTAAGAGTAAAATGTTATGCTCCCTACAATTACCTTCAAATGTCATTTATTAATTGTGGTTATGTGTACCTACACACAAAGATAAAATAAATGTCCTAAAACATTAAAAATTTGTTTAACAAAAAAAAGGCTGGTGTGGTGGTTTGAAAGAAAATGGCTCCCATAGGCTATTAGTTGCACTATTAGTCTGTGTGGCCTTGAAGGAAGTGTGTCACTGGGGGCAGGCTTTGAGGTCTTAGATGCTCAAGCCAGACCAATGGCTCATGATCTCTTCCTGTTGCCACAGATCCAGATGTAGAACTCTCAGCTTCTTCTCCAGCACCAGGTCTGCCTGCATTTTGCCATGCTTCCTGCCATAATGATAAACCTCTGAAACAGTAAGCCAGCCCCAGTTCAATGCTTTCCTTTATAAGAGTTGCCTCTTCGCAACAATAGAAACCCTAAGACAACTGGGAAGACAGGTCAGTCAGTCAGTAAAGGGATTGCCATACAAGCATGAGTACTTGAGTTCCGTCCCCAGAGCCCACATAAAAATCTGATTGCTAGTCATAATCCCAGCACTGAAGTGGTGGAGACAGGCAGATCCTGAGGCTGGATGGCCACCCAGCCCAGCCTAACTAGTTATAGGCCAGGAAGAGAGTCTGTCTCAGAAAAAAAATCAAAGTGAACAACGGGTACTGAGGCATGGCATCTCAGATTATCCTCTGGCTTCTACTCACACACGGACACATGTGCATGCATATCCCTCAACACACACACACACACACGTATGTATGTGCACACATATGCCCGTACATACATACACATAAACACACAAAAATTGATAATCTAGACAACGTTTACAAACGTTCACCGAACTGTTATTTCAATTTTCCCATAGATTTTAAACCTTGCATACATACATACATACATACATACATACATACATACATACATACAAAGCTGGCAAAAGGAGCAAGCAAGATACCTCAGTGGAACTCCATCACGGAACTGTAGCTCTGCAGAGCGTCACAGCAGAGACAGGCAGAAAAGTCAGCACAAAGTTAAGTGCACATAATATTTACACACACATGATACACACTATTGAGTGTTATAAAAATCCAACCATTTCAGGCTCCTGAGAAGACATATATTGGCCCCAACTCTTCTACTAAAAGTGAAGAGCCTTTCAGTCATAAAGAAACCCTTCTAAGCCTGAATGACAGCGGAAACATGTCTTCTGGCCACACAGGAAAAGGAGCACAGACTTGACCAAGTCAATCCATGCTGGAAGGGTCTACACACATTCTGCAATTAGTTTGGGCTGACAGAGCTATTGACAGCTCAATCCGTGCCAAACTTTCTTTCAAGAAATAATAATGGCCATTAAGGAGGGCCTTGACCTTGCGAGGGAAAGAGCCCGTATCTATATATATGACTAGCTTAGAAATGGTAGCTGGGGCAGGAGAGACGGCTCAGAGGTTAAAAGTAGATATTGTATTTGCAGAGTACTTGATTTAGGTTCCCATCCCTCGTGATTGATGGCTCACAACCACCTGGAACTCTAGCCTGGGGGACCTGATGCCTTCCTCTGGCTTCTGTGGGCACTGTGTATGCATGTGTGTGTGCTCGCGCACGCGCGCGCACACACACACACAATTTTAATATTTTTTAATGTTAAGTCAGTATTTATGAAATAGCAAGCCATCTCCTCACCTTGATGTCCTTTCTGCATCAGGCCAAATGTTCTCCCTTTCACGCATTTCTGATTGCCTGAAGATGGTAGAGACACCACTACACACTCCTGTATTTATCACACAGTCTGAGCTTCACATCTCCTTCCCTGACTGAGATCCCAAAACGAGAGAAGAATCTGCCAGGCCATCAGCAAACCCACAGGCCGCTACACACCAAGTTTTGCAAGTCAGAAGAAGCCAGTTATTTTGGTTCCTCACCCTTATAGACACCTAACCACTGGCAAATTAATTCTGCTGTTGGTTACATCCAGATTACTCCATTCCCCTCTGTTTTCACCCTCCCCTCCACCCCCCACTTCAGACCCTGCCTACCCTCAACTGGGATTGCTACAACAAAATGATACTGAAGACTCATAAGTGGCCTCCCTCCTACCCTTTGACCACACACGATCTGCTTCCTACACCGGGGCTAGAATGATCTGCTCAATCATGAAACAGAACACTGGTCTCATGCACCAAAGCTGACAGTGGTTTTCATTTGGAAGAAAACCCAGATTCCTTACCCTGACTCCTTACCACCTCTTGTGAGCTGCACCTGTTTGTATTTCCGGCCTCATCCCCTTCCAGTTGCTTCTTACTCAGTAAATTTAGCCATCTTGGCTCTCTTTCTACTCAGGTAGACCTGCTCTCTCTGACCCTTGGGCAGTGGTGGTTTTCCTCTGCCTAGGATGTGGGGACAGCTGTGTGGCTGGCTAGGTAGTGTTGACAAGTTGGTCTCAAATGAAATGTCACTTCTCAGAATGTCTTCCTGCTACTGAAACGTTGGTACAACCACTACGGTCACCATGCTTCCCACACTGTGACCCTGATCATGGCCTGATTTTTTTCTGATTTAAGTTTTTATTGGCTGCCTCCAACTTCCAAGCAAGTTTTCTAATTTATCTCACATACATTTGAAAAGCTACATGGGGATATTATCAGCAACTACATCTGCCAAAAATTAGTAGTGTGAAGTCAACAAATTCCTGAAAAGATGAAACACTAAAATGAATTGGAAAGAAAAAAATGAGAAATTCGGCAGCGAGTGATGAGATTAACCTGATAGTTTCGAAACTTCACATGAAGAAAGGCCCGGACCTGGTTTGCTAGTGACATCTACCAAACATTTAAGAGACATTAAGGCACACTCTTCATGCCATGTGATTGGGCCACACTACACCAAAAGGAATCTAGGGCGACGCTCTACAGAGGTGCTACCAGAAGTTGGTAATTGCTCAGGGAGGAAGAATTTTTTTTCTTCTAATACCTGGCCACTGGTAGGACCCTCTGCTCCAGGGGATGATCACCCCTCTCACATCCAGGTGATCTAAGAGATGTTGGTGACTTGCTAGGACAAGTGAGGTAGCTCCTTCCGGAGCTACCGAAGGAAGCGTCCAAGATACAGAAGAATTCCTTGTTGCTGGAGGAGAGGCAGAACGCGAACAATCAGAAGTCCTTCCAGGTGCAGACAGATGACTGGAGGAGATCTCGTGAAGGACCGCTTCCTGATCTAGGAATAGGGGACCTAGACCCGACGGATAGCAGGTGGAGAGCAGCTTCGAGAGCACTTGCGTGGCAATGCTCGTGTCTGAGACCCAGAGCATATCTGGAGAGCTGGAGGAGTTCTGGACCTGGAGCGGCAGCTTGTCACCGGAGGGGTCCAAAAACCCAACTGCCTGTGGGTGACAGCACTAAGTGAACTCAGTGAGTTACCCAAAAATGAAAAGACGTGCAGTAAGGGGGGGGGGCTGTGTTGAGGAGGCCTTAGGAGGAGATGGAAGGGAAAAAACGGGGGTAGATATTGTGTTCCATTATATATGTGTGTGAAGTACTCAAGAATAAAGAAAATTTAATATTTAAAAAAAGATAACCCCACCGTAGTACAACTTACAAGCCAGGGAATGGATGTATCTGAGGACACCTTTGTCTGAGGACAGGAAAACGGGGCCCGTGGTCTCTCACTCACACACTACACTAATCTGCTTCTTTTGTGTCTGCGATGGCTAATTTATGTACCAACTTGATTGAAGAGCTCATGCATCAGGCCAAATGTTCTGGTTCTGTCTGTGAGGCTTTTCTGGGTGACATTAATGTTTGAATTAGGCGACTTGAGTAAAACATGTTGTCCTTCCTGGTGTGAGGGGGCAGCACCCAGTTCAGTTAACTCATTTAAGGGGTGCTACTGAGCTTCTCTTTCTTCCTGCCTGACCACCTTGGGCTGGAGCAGTCCTTTTCTGCCTGGAGATTCAAACTGAAAAGCAGCGTTTTCAGTTTCTAACAACAAACAAATGGATTCCTTCGGCAGTTAAGATTTAAATGTGAAGTTAATCTATGACACCCAACAAGGGCAGTTCCTTTTTTTAATCAGGTAATGAATGACTGAGAAAGAACAGAAAAGTAAAATTCATAGACTGAAATAACAATTGGAGGTATCAACCTAAATCTGCCAGAAGGAAATGGTACTACAGAGACAGCAAAAAAGAAGGCAGTAGCTGTCAGTAGGTTTGGAGAATGGGGGGCTAATCAGAAGAACGGGGTGGGGGGTTTCAGGTCAGTGATGTTGCTATCACTGTGTGTTTGCGAAATTCATACAATGCACAACACAGTGAGCTTCAGTTTATCATGACTGTAAGAACAGCATTAAACACTGAGGTCACCAACTGTAGTGAAGACTGTTAGGGACACAAAACAGGGTCGATGTTAGGAGGAAAGTGCTGCTCTGGAAGCTCTGTATGGTCAACCCAATTCTTCTATACCTTTTAAATTGTTCTAGGTAGTCTGCTAATTTAAAAACTCGGTGTTTGGGTAGATGTTGAAAGGTCTAAAGCATTTAGGAATAAATAAGAAAACATTCTGATCTTGGCAGCTGACAAGCCAGACAGGGTGGTGCGTGGCTTTAATCCCAGCGCTTGGGAGGCAAAGGTAGGCAGATCTCTGTGAATTTGAGGCCAGCCTGGTCTACAAGAGTTAGTTCTAGGATAGGCACCAAAGCTACAAAGAGAAACCCTGTCTCAAAACAACAACAACAACAAGGTAGCTAACCTATCTGAATACACTCCTACACACACCTTTGCTGAATATTAAAACCCAGTCTTACAATCTTAAGAGATGAGGTTTCTGAGAGATGATTTAGTCATGAGAGTTGAATGTCTCCAAGGAGCTGTTTGCTCCTCCTGCCCTCACACAAAGTGAAGACACATTATGAAGCACAGGCTGCTCCCTCAGCACACACCAGATCTAATATGTAGGTCTTGGCCATCATCTTCTCCAGAATGATGGGGAATGAGCTTCTATTGTTTATAAGACACCCAGCCTAAGCTATTTTGTTACAGCTGCAGGACTGGACTAAGATTATAATATAGAGCAGCATAGAACTAGCCACTGGCTTCAGTTTCTCTTTTTGAGTTTTACCTGTTGCCACATAAACAAGAACTCAATCACAGGACTGAGACTCTGCCTAAGGAGTCCTCATAGCTCCTCACAGTGCTGTGTCCACACTGGGTGGTTGTTTCATAGTCAACATTACATGAACAAATGGTGTTGTAGTTTAGTTGGTGGTGGTGGTGGTGGCATTGTTGTTGTTTGAAACAGGGTATTACTGAACAGATCAGGCTGGCCTTGAACTCACAGAGATCTTATTCTGCTTCCCAAGTACTGGGATTAAAGGCCTGTGCCACCACACAGAACAATAGTCTAGATTTTAAATAACTCTCCAGAGGTCCATGTGTCTATAGTTTGGTTGCCAACTTGTCAATCTATTGGGAAGCAAAAGAACCTTTGAGTGGCTGGGCCAACTAAGATGAAGCTTGGTCACTGGGAGGCCCTTGAAGGGGCTCTTGAGACCCTGAACCTCCTTCTCCCAGACACGCATTTAGAGGAGCAACTCAAGAAGGCATGAGAGGGTTGCTCCTGACTTAGAGCAGACCTCTGCCCATCTTGTAGAGAAAACATAATCCATTAGGCCAAGCTAAGCTTAAGGTGTCTGCGTCGGGGGTGAGGGGGCTTCTTGTGGTGACTCTCATGAGAGACATCATGTGACATTTAGCAATCACAATTCCCACTCACAAAACACCCCCAATACTCTGAAATCATAGCCAGAGACTCCCCTAGGGGAAGACATCAATCCTGTTTAAAATTGCTAGGTTAAAAGAATAAAACTCAGAGCATTGTGAAGGCAGCCCCTACTGGAGTAACATTCTTGGGTCCTTGACAGAACTTGGCACCTCTCCTCCCAAGAGAGGAAAACAACTTGCAGGTTGCTTAAGGAACTGAGTGGCAAGCACCACTGATTTTCCCTCCCTTCCTTTTGGAAGTAAGCTGCCTCAAAAATCTCAGGATGCAGCATCTCCCCAAGCTGCAGGCTTCTTCTTCTTCTAGTTCCTTCAAAGCCAGGCTAGGGAAGACTAACCAGCTTGAGTCTACTCCAGGAAGCCCATTGCTGGCATCTGCTATCCACAATCTCTTGCATAAGCTTTATGAGGTACAATGATGGCATCTCCTAGCCACCTGCTTTGTTGTTCACAGCTCATTCAACGTAGTAAAGGAGGGAAACTGAATCCTGAATCTCGAAGCCATAACCGTCACACTCCTGCGCCAGTGCCCACTTAAATTCCCTGCTGGGTCCTTTGCCCATCACACACATTCTTCCACGTGATCTTCATTGTCTGTGTGGAGCTCACAACTCTTTAAGTTTTGTATTAGTATATTCTAACTTCACATGATAAAGGGCTTCATCATGACATCCTTATACATATTGTATTTGACCATATTCAACCCCCTTCACCTCCTCTTGTCTCCTTCAATCCCCACTGACACCTTCCTCTCCCCATTTAGCCTCTCTCCCACTTTCATGCCTTTTGGGGTGCCTACTTTTGGTGTGGTTTGATCCAATCTGGTTCTGGGTGAACCTAAATTTAATAATTATTGCTTACGGAAGCATAAAAGCCCACACTGTAATGACCCAAGCTCCCCACGCTTTCCCATCTATATACAAGGTGTACAGTGACTAAGTACAAACAAACTCCTTGAAAGACTTTGGGAAATGCAAATGCCATTCAGCAAGACTTCCATTTTAACCTACCATTTTCCACAAGCAGTTCCTGAGTTTTCTGCTCCTGTCTCTAAAATTCCTGAGGCGGGTCAAGTACTTTTTTATAATCTTCTTAAATAATCTTCAACAAAATAAGCTTATCATCAAGGCCAATCTTTAGAAACCACATACACTAAAAACTCATTTCTAAGGAGAACTTTATTCCTGTCCTTTTATTAGCACTATTTCCATTGCCAGAAACAGTTTCCACAAAGATGTCTCAACTGGACACTTCTGAGCTACTCAATTGTTCAACTATTTGGGATTTTGAAGGAAAAAAAAACAGAGGATTTCTGAGCCACTTTTCCCTCTTAATCTCTAAACATGTATATTTTAAGAGAAACTTAATCCAGCTACTTCTGGTTTATTTCTATTGAAATCATTAAAATGTTATTTTTCAAAAGTCATTTGTTGTCTGGGTGACTTTTAAATTAAGTTCTTTGCTTAAAAATCCAAATTGGCCATAAGATTATGAGCCGTGAGGCCAATCGTTTCAAGGCTGGAACAAAAGTGTGAGCTCCAAGTAGGAGATCAGTTTCAAATGCCGGTTAGGGCCTGAAGGGACCATGTGGATGCTTTCCCGGTTCACTGAGCCCTTCGTGGGAGCAATAATATGGCAGAAGTTACTAGGAGGGCTTCTAAGGAAATCCTGCGTTCAGAGTCAGTCTGAAGCTTCTGAAACTTCTAATTTCTGACTTTAATTGTCTCTGTGCCAATTTCCTGTGCTTTCCTCTCTGTGGTGTTTAAGGGTAAAAGGACCCTCAGCTGAAATGTGATTTGTGAAATAATGAGTTACCTGGATTCCATTTTTATGTTTGCTCTTCCTTAAACAAAAGGGAACTGCTTCTATTAAGAGAACAGACCCCTGCACACCACTTATTCAGGGCATTTGCCTCCTAAGAACAAGACTGGGGTGCACGTGCTCGTTTGCTGCTGATGCTGAGGATCTGTCTCCATCTGTTTTTGCACCTGAATCGGGACCAAGTGCTTGTAACACAGAGCAAGCCACCAACCTGTCACAAAGCAAAGAGAAAGAGAACCAGAAAACGTTCCTAAACAGTTTTCTGCTTTGCCCACTAATTAAAAGGACAATCAAAGCTTAGTTTACCTTCTAGGTAAGTTTCTCAGTCTTCTTCATAAGCAAAAAGGGTTTTGCTCACTCACTTGATACTGTTTGGGATGTGTTAGAAAACACACACTTACCTAGCCGCTTCAATAGTATAAAAATACAGCCCTATGCACTCTGAACATTACCTCTCAGATAATCCAAGTTCAACTCCCAGCACCCATATGAGGTAGCCCACAACCCCCCACAACTCCAGCTCCGGGAGATCTGATGCCTTCCGGTTTTTGCGAGCACCTGCATTCATATGCACAGACCTACACAGAAAGACATGCGCACGTATAATTAAAAGAAAACAGATCTTCTTAAGACAGAAAAATATCTAGGATTCATTCTTGCCTGTGTCATAACAGACAATTGAGAGAGGGGATTGGAAAGATGGAAGCCTACGGAGCTGAGTTAGAGACGCTGCTGGACAACCATGCTTGCCGCTCGCCATTTTCCTGAGCAACTGCCTGGAAGTGAAGGGAGAAGAGAAGAGAAATCCATACTCTTGAAGTGAAGTGGGCATGCAGGTTATCACACGACAGACAAGCAGCCGTATGGTGGGGAGGGGGCTTTAGGGAAAGAATCCGATCCAAAGCCTTAGCGAACGATGCACACTCAGAAGTAAACCAAACAGGGAGAAAAGCTGCAGTTTTCGGGATAATTCAAATAAGCAAGCAGACTCATACAGCAGCGCCGATGTGCTCTGGAAGAGACAATGACAACCTTATTTTTTAAGACGAGGTCTCTCACTGAATGAACATGAAGCTCACCATTTTGGCTAGACCGTGGGACCTGCAGGTCTTGACCTCGGGCAGTGGGACTATAGATGCCAAGGCATCCCACTTGTGTATGGGTGTTAATGATAGGAATTTGGGTTTGCAGAGCAAACTGCCTTCCCCAGCTCCCGATTAAATGATTCTGCCACACACCTGTCCACTCACGGCTCCTGGAGAGACCTCCAAAATCACACCGTCAAAATCACTTCACCGTCACTTAGCTCCCTGTCGGTCTGCTACATAGGAACTTAAAGCTACCCGCATCTAAACCATTAGTTACCAAGCAGCAATCTGCTGTCAATTACTCTCTGAGCTCTGCTTAAACTGATATCTTCATAGAACACAAATATGGGAGATTTATCAGCTTGGCTGATGGAAAAAAATCCACAGTACTTTGCTTGGAAGTTTGTATGATTTACTATGCTTCAGTTCTAAAGTGGTACAAAATTATGCCTGTTTATTGCAGCAATTTATGCTTCTAAAACAGCCTTTGATTACACCTCTTCATCTCTCCACCCAAGACTCCATAATATAAATGGTGCAATATGAATGACATGAAATATAGGAAGAACATCACTAATAATAGCAAAAACTAATTTTTCAAGGTTCCAGAAGCAAAGATCAACCTTGTTTGCTTAGCTTCATGCTGACATTTGTAGAAAAATCAATTCATTGTTCAGGAAAGAAACTAAATGTTTTTTCCTCTTTCACACGAGCCACTTTTAAAGGTTGATCGACTACATTAATGAGTTTACTTTGTGACTTGTTCCAAGGTAGATGGTTTGGCAATTCCATGCAGGAGTCATTGTATATTCTAAAAGAAAATAAACCACAAAAAGACTCGAACTGTTTAAGACATCACTCATATGATGGGCAATAAATTTTTATGGCTTATATTTTAATATCATGCCCATATTCTGAAAGGTGTTATTTTAATCTGAGAAGTCTTAGAAGTGTTAAACACTGAAATATGAGAGAAGGTGAATATAATTGAACATTCATAGCACGCCTGCACAAACCAAATCGCTGGAAAAGGAGCCAGACAAATTGCAGAAAGCACTGTGTCAGAGCAACTATGTGTGCTACAAAGCATGGATGGTGATGCCTAAGTACCTCGCGAAAATCAACAAAAATTCCCCTCCTAGAAACTTCTGTGATTATTTGGGGGGATTTGTCATTTTATTTAAGGCTCTATCGTCTTATGTCTAATTCATAAAATGGTTGTCTTTCCCATTTGTCTTCCTCTTCATTCTCAACACTTTTCTCATGACTAATATGTACGGAATACTTCTATTGTATCTGCATGGTGATCAGCAAAATCAGTCCATTCAGCCCACCTTAGCCTAATGTTAAGAAACATGAACTCCTTTTCTCAGAAGTGCCCCATGATTCTGACAACCACTGTGCTGGGGTCATTTCCTTTGCCAAGAGGCTGAAGGAGGCCAGTCACACTAACTCGCAGCCCTTGGTCTATAAGCTCAGTTGTTATGAGGCAGAATGATGTCATAATTTCCAGGTTTCATGGATTCTCTGTGAATCTTATTACTAATGTTTTCTCTAATGTAAAGAAACAATAACCTATTCTGTTTTCAGAATAGAGCAGACTCAGTTACCCCTGAACGCCTTTGTGATCGGTCTTCCAGTCACAATAAAAGCGACATCCATTGACTTGTCCAGAAAAATTCCTATTTCCAAGAAGTTAGAGAAGACAAAATATGCAAAAGATTCACTTTTTTTGCTACATGTAACTAGCAACAACCAGGAAAACCAGAGACCACAATACTAACCTTGGCTCGGCTGAGCAATGGTTTCAATCTTGGATACAGATGAACATGTAGTATGTGACAGAAGCAAAGTTGTACCATGCACTTTCATAATTTCCTTGAGCAGTTGTTGTCCATATGTGAAGTAACAGATTGCCCAGTTGCGTTTTGGCTAAGACTAATTCTATCATTATTCAGAGTAAAACAGTGTTTAAATCTGGAGACCCTATGAGCAGCATCTCTAGTCCCTCTCTGACACCATTGTCCCCTAGGATTTCTATACAGCTGACCCTCTTTGTCTGTTTCTGGCCCTCATTAGGCACATAATATTTTCTGAGTAATATAAATATGCCTTGAAGATTTTATGCATGAGGTAACCACTCAGGTCATTCATCAGACTCCTGTGAATAAGCAAAATGTAAAGGAAATCAAAGATGCAGAAGAAGTGGAAAAAGACTTTCTCTTTTTTAATCTCTTCTCCTTTATTAAAATGCAACATTATGAGGAAAATGCACATTGAAAGAAAAGGGCCTTTTTTCCTTCACTTTGTAATACCAAGAACCATAACTCCAGCCAATACCAAAGTATAACTCCTACATAGTTAGTAATATTCCCTCCGTGTGAAGCTGGACTCCAGGAGAAATGTTTTTATGGAATGTGAGGCCTTCTTATCCACAAACTCAGCATCTTAGAGTGCCTGGTAACAAGTAGAGCATTATCTGTACTGGTGAGCAAATCATCTGCATTCCAGGATGGATCTTCAGAGTTTGGAATCGTGCAGTGCCCTGTGAAAAATCTGTCATTCTTACCCTTTGAGAGAGCCTTGAGATTACAACTGTCTATATAGCCAAATATCATTTTCTAAAATCTGTCCCCCTGAGCGAGGATTTATGAATCCCACAGTTAGACAACGGGAAATTAGCCAAGGAAAAGTTGTCCAAATAGGCGATTATCCAAGAGACTGAAGCCAAGACAACCCTCTGGCAGGGATCGCACAGATTCGGCTGCAGCTGCTTACTAAGGATGGACACCAATCAGCTCTCTGAAAGAGTTTCTCCAGGAAAAACAAACTTGAAAGATTGTTTTTGTGTCCTAAGCTATCGGTTTATATTAAAAGAAAAGAAACATGTGAAGAAAGCATACATATTTGCATATCAGTGGTGTTTTTATTCTAAATAGTTACACCATAACATCACAATTCTGGGGCATCTCTGGACTAGTCAAGCCACCAAGCAAATAACAGCATGTGAGACTGGAAGACAGAAAACAACATGAGATGTGTCCCTTGATCCCTGAAGAGGAAATAATCATAATCTTCCACGAGAGAACTAGTTGCATACACGCTGTGGGTAACCCAGGAAAAGTTTTATGAACCTCCTTTCATGAACAAGGAATTAAAGCGCAGATAGGTTGAGACACCATCAATGGCCCTCATAGTAAGGAAAGAGGAAGAATTCAAATCAAGAGTTCTCAGTGGAACTCTTGTACTGTTAAAAAATGCTGCTGTACAGAAAAAGGATTGTAGCTGAGCACATTCTGCTGTCAGAATAGCACAGCAGTCACCACCTCCACTGGAACATGGGATGCTAAATGTTCTACTTCAGGTTCCTCCAAATTTCTAGTATCTCCTTCACAACAAATCCATACTGTCAAGTAAACATTGGCTCTATGTCTGCCTTATCATGACAGTGTCCCTGGTAGTGCTTAGTTGTTCAAGTTAATATTCCTTAATATGTTACCTGTTTTGATCAAATCACTTTTGCAAATGAACCAATCCCAAGAATGTCTTCCGTCTCTCTTATTCCAAGGAAAATAAAAGAGATGTTGACTACCCAAAGAAGGCTGGTGGTGTAGGTCAGTGATTGAATGCTTAGGTTTGGTTCCCCATACTAGTAGACTGTAAACAGGGACTGCTTTTTTGTTTCCTGGCCACCCAGACCCAAATAATCAAACAAAAAGTATATTAATTACAACACTGTTTGCCCAATAGCTCAGGTATATTTCTAGCTAATTCTTACATCTTAAATTAACCCATTTTTATTAATCTGTGTATCTCCATGAGGCTGTGGCTTACCAGTCAGGTTCTGGCATCTTTCTCCTTCTGCAGCTACACAGCATCTGCCTGACTCTGCCTTCTTTCTCCCTGCATTGAGTTTAGTTTCCCCACCAACCCATATTCTGCCCTGTCATAGGCCAACGCAGCTTCTTTATTAACCGATGCTAGTAAAACATATTCACAACATACAGAGGGGAATCTCACATCAATAGACGGATAAGATAGATGATAGATAGATAGATAGATAGATAGATAGATAGATAGATAG
>LOJH01001043.1:18906-32336 GCA_001685095.1 Ellobius talpinus | reverse complement strand
TACATTTTGAGGTCATTGTCCTCATTTGCTGCACATTTGTTTAAAGATTGTTTACTTTTTAAATATGAAACCTTAGTCTTTAAGCTATGTAGGTATTAAGAATTACAGGTAAATAGTTGTCCATGTTTGCCAGACTTATAATTAGACTAATCAGGTTCTTTAGATGCATAGATTATATTCCGCATAGGTAGGTAATCTTCAAACCCTTCAAAGAACTGTAGAATATGGCATTTAAATAATTTAGGATTCTGTTGACATGACACACAATTGCTCCTGGCAGCACACCAATCTATCCCTGAGAGGATATTGGGCACCAAAGACACTCCACTTGAAGCTTGTTTTCTTCTTGGCAAAACTGGCCTTTGGGCAAAGAACTGCCCCTGCCTCAACCACTGACAAAATGCATGGTGTCCAGACTGGACAAGCATAATACAAGCAAAAAAAACTGCCAAACCTTGCCAAGACAGGGTAAGATTTTTTTCCATATCTTCCTGCCTCTGAAAATCTGTCAGTTATTCTAGACTTTAGCCAAAGTTGTCTGCCCCAACATTGCAAATGAGACTTTGGGTGATTGCCCAGGCAGCTGGTTGTTTCCATCACTTATTGTACCTTTTGAAGTTGCTTGATTGCATTTCCTGTTTACTCAAGTAATATTGTTTCCCTTCCCAGGTCTTCGATGGGGTTGAAGAGTAGATAGTCATAGTTACTTTTCTCTCATGACTTAGTCAAGCCATTTTTAATATAAGACCTAAGTCTTATACTAGGATAGGATAACTATTGAAACATTTAGCATATGTTTTTCATGATATTGTTCATGATGGTTGTAATTCTAACTTTTATGTATGTTTTTGTCTCTTTTCCCTGGATAATACTTGACATTTGTTCTTATTGTATATAGTTTTGTGTTAGGCTTAGAACTCTCTTATTTAGAAAAAAGGGGGAGGTGCTATGGGAACTCCTTCAGCCAATAGCCTTTAAGATACTGGCCCACTTTGGGCTTGGTCTCATGTACTATAAATGCAGATTAAAAAGTGTGTGTGGGCCTCTTGGCTGCTGGATTCGGTTTTAGTTCCCAGTGCATGCAGAGGACTGTGGATCGCACTCTTTATGTGAGTTTATCCCCAGATAAATAAACCTTTGTTATACTCCATTCCAAGCTATTGTGGAACTCATTTGTATGCCAACACACACACATACACACACTACCCTCTTAAGGTTCTCTCCATGTTTCCATGTGGAATATTAGTTTATTTATAAAATAAAAATCAATCTTGTCTTACTAGTAAAGCAGGCCATCCTGGAACTCATAGAACACCATCAGCAATGGTCTCCTGGAACTAAAGATGTGTGCCACACCATACTTGGAAAAGCAGTCTTTTTTTAAACTTCTTTTGTTCATTGATGTATCATCAACTCCTCTTTTGTAAACATAGGCCTATGCGTATTTCTTGCAATAGCTGAATAATACCCTGTTTTGAATGTTCCAAGATAGAGTGAACCAATCCCTTTTAGCAATTATTCCGTATTTTGAATGAGGCTAAAATAACAATTTGTAGTGGATTTGGGTTGCCAATGACATACCCAGTCTAACTAGCTTTACCCAAACAGGAAATGTATTACTCCACATAACTGGCAAGGCTAGCCCAAGAATGGCTCTCAGCATGTCTGGATAAAAGGCTTAAATGACACTGCCATGCTAAGCTTGACTGTAAACTTGGTGAGATTTAGGATCGCTGTGGAAACAAACCTCAGGATATGTCTGTTAGTGATTTTTCTAGATTAGGCTAATTGGAGCAGAGAAGACCCATCCTAAATGTGAATGGCACTCTCCTACTTACGGGAGTCTCAGAGTGTATAAAAAAGGAGAAAACGAGGGGCTTGAGAGATTGCTCAGTGGTTAAGAGCACTGACTGCTTTTCCAGAGGACCAGGGTTCAATTACCAGCACCCACATGACAGCTTACCTGCAGCTCCAGTTCCAGAGGATCTAAGACCTTCACATAGACATACAGGCAGGCAAAAAATGAAAGCACATAAAAAATAAAATAAAGATAAATTAAGAAAGGAGCAAATGAGCTGAGCATCACATTCATCTCTGCCGGCTGACTGCAGACAGAGTGACCAACTGCTTCGAGCTCCTGATGCCATGGCTTCCCTGCCCAGTAGAATGTGGCCTTGAACCATGAGCCATGTCCTTTCTTCCTTAAACTCCTGTTGTCAGCTTTTATCATAGGGACAGCAAAAGTAACGAATACAGATTTCCTCTGCTTATCAGTCTGTCTCTTGGATCTGTCTTCTTTCAGTTGCCCCCCCCATCCCATCCTCTCTGGCTCTATGAAGACTGGCCTTGTCCAGTCTGTAGGGAAAGATGGCCAGAACAGCTTTCATAATCTGACTAAGGAGGACAGTTTTCAGTAGGGAAAAGCAGTCAGAGAGACTCCAGTTCTTCTAAAGTAATCTAGTTGTTGAGAGTCGAGGTAGAAACTAAGTCAAGGTAGAAACTAATTTGAGGTAGAAACTATGTTTTGGAGACTTTAACCACACCCCCACCAATGATTTAAAAACACCAGGGACTGGAGGTGAAGTTCAATGGAAGAGCGGCATCTCATCCTGTGTGAGGATCTGGATTCAGCCCCTAAAATAGTTGTTGGCTATCTAATCATGACACCCTGTCTGTGGACATGGGGACAGCTGGGGAAACTTCACAAAGGGAGATTATCCTGCAGACTCTTATGGTTACTTTTTTATGCAACTATTGAAACGTTCTGAGAAATGAGATGTAGCATGAACTTTTTTTTTAAATCAAAGTTGTAGTGCCTGGCCCACATTTCTGTAGACATTTTAGAGATGCTCTAAAGCTGGCAACATTACAGTCTCAAGCCCTTTGCCATGGGAACCAATCAAACACAGACCTTTAATATGCTGTATTAAACCATAGAGCATCAAGTTCAAATGCTTCAATACGAATCTTGAGTTTCTATTAGGCTAAGCCGAAAAGTGAAAGATGGTGCATGACACTTGAATATCAAGAACATTATTTTATTCATTTATTCCACAAACGTTGACTAAATATTTATTTTCTCAGTTAGTTTAGGGACCAAAGACACAGAACTAAAAGATATACTGATGTTTCTGTCTAGAGCAGCAGATCTCAACCTGTGGGTGATGACCACTTTGGGTGTTGAACAACTCCTTCACAGGGGTCACCTAAAACCATCAGAAAACACAGATATTTACATTACAATTCATAACAGTAGCAAAATTACAGCTAGGAAGTAGCAACAAAAACAATCTTTATGGTTGTGGTGTGACCACAACATGAGGAACTGTATTAAAGGATTGCAGCATTAGGAAGGCTGAGAACCACTGCTCTAGAGGAAACTTACTTTCAAATTTGACATTTAGACAACAAGAAAAAAAAAGTTTTGAAAATTCACAGAGAGGGAAACCCAGTGTGGTCCTAGAGGACTTCTCATTAGAGAAGATGGTACCTTGTGAACAGAAACTGTTAGAAGAGTTTCCTGTATCCTTCCCTCTATTAATTCTTTTTTTGATTTGGTTTGGTTTTGTTTGTTTTTCGAGACAGGGTTTCTCCGTAGCTTTGGGGCCTGTACTTGAACGAGCTCTTGTAGGCCAGGTTGACCTCAGCCTCGAACTCATGGAGATCTGCCTGCCTCTGCCTCCCGAGAGCTGGGATTAAAGTGTGCACCACCACTGCCAGGCCCCTCTATTGATCTTAAGGGCCTTTTCTGAAGTCTGGGATTGTGATCGCATTTTGGAGCTCGAAGGTGTGTTTTACAGTCATTCAGATCCTTAGCAGGTTAAAGCTGCCCACAGTGAGACTATGTGGTTCCACAAAGCTCATCTCTGCCTTCTAGTACAGCAGACCCCAGCAAGCACGAGGTGAGGTTTGGAATAGGATTCAGGAGAAGAAAGCAGTGTGGAGTCTGGCCGACCTTGCTCCTTGAACTGCGCCATCTTTGGAAAACTGTTTCCCACCAAAATCATGCAGCCAGATAAATGAGGACTCCAGAAATAGGTATGACTCGCTCTCCAGATTCACCACGTTCCTAGAGTTTCAAATTCATTTTCTATGGACTGTTGCCCAGGTGAGGAAAGACTTAGCCAAGCCAAGAGTGATTATGAGCAATGCCTCCTAGGGAGTCGTTCCCAAATTTGGAGTCCTTGTCTTCTGAACATTTCTGACAGTCCTGACTGAGACACTCTGCCTGTCTGCCTTAGAGCCTGGTGAAGATTTGGGGTGCAATCTAGAACTGGCGAATTGAGCTTCGTGTTGGTAGGTACCAAGGTTTTTATTATTGAGTTAGCTTTCTGCTTTGCTGAATGCACAAGCTGGCATATGCTGGGGAATATTTCTGTTTCCAGTCTCACAGCATCTGCATTTTTCAGATGTTTGACCTTGATCTTTGACCTTGCCTCTAGAATTCATACAGTGCTGGGAACTCTTGCAGCTGAGTGATGGAAGCAAACACTAGACAGCACTTCCTTCTTCTCTTCTCTCCTTGGTCTTTATTTTAAAACCAGAGCTGCCCTATTTTAGACTTACTCAGCTTCCTTCAGTTACTATTTTACTTTAGCATGTAGTCTTGGTATGATTTTATTTTTTAATTGATGCCATTAAATGTAAAAATATTACAGCTATGCCATCCCCTTGCTAAGGCAAGCTGGCATTTCCTGCCACTGCTCTCCAGATGGCTGGGAACTGTCTCTGGGTTTGTGTCTTACAAACTTTTAGGATAAGAAAAGCAGTTTTCGTTTCTCTCCAGCATATCTTACACACGTGTACATGTGACTGAAACCAAGTCTCATGACACCATACTATCCTTTCACTCTGACAAAAATTATGGTGCACCTCTTCTCCGTTCCTTAACCTGTCCCTGCATGACCCATGAGCTAAGGCTGGCTTTATGTTTTTAAGTGGACAAAAAATATTTCTATGGAGTCATATTTGCAACATGGCATATACTGTCATAATTCTTTGTGTTTATTATCTCATTAAGTCTTCACAGTAATTCATCTTTGTTGTGATCAATCATGACTGTGATAGCAATGGTGACGAACATTTCTTTAGTGTGTTCCCACTGTGCTGAATGCTTTATATAGCGCATCTATTTAATAGTCTCCATTTCACAGGCAGAGAATGTGCCCCATTTTGCAGACAAGAGAACAGAAACTAAACAAAACTGTATAACTAGAAGAGGGTAATACACCGAGGAAGAGGCAGTTGGGATTTGGGCCAAGGTTCTCTGCTTCCAGACTGATGGTTTGGGGTACTGTTCTCAGCCCATGACCTAGTGTGCTGTGTGGGATCGGTGCATCCTTGGAAACTGAGTTAGTACTGCTGTGCAAGCATGAATGATGGATACTGAGAAAGTGGTAGACTCCATGTATCTGTGCAAGCATGAATGGAGGACACTGAGAAAGTGGTAGTCAATTGACCAAAATATAGTGCATAAATGCACGAAAATTTTCAAAGAATAAAATGTGTTACTAAAAAAAGTTATGTTTGAGATTACAGGTATGCCACTTACCCTTATCTAATCATTACATTTTGAGCATACTAAAGAGTACTTTGTTCCCAAATACATATATCTAATTACTGCATATGAATTAATGAAAATAAATCTTTAAAATTTTCTGGAGTTAAAGATATAGTTCGGTGACAGGGCACTTTCCTAGAATGTAAGAGACCCTACATTTAGTCCTAGCATAATAATAATAATAATAATAATAATAAGAAGTTAGTTCTTATGAGAATTTTATCTGAACTTTTAAAAACCCTCTAAGCTGGGCATAGTGGTATATGTTTTTAATCCCAGCACTTAAGAGGCAGAGACAGGTGGATCTCTGTGGGTTTTTAGTCAGTCTGGTCCACACAGTGAGTTCCAGGACAGCCAGAGCTATGTAATGAGGCCCTGTCTTAAAAACAAAAAACAAAAAGTCAAACAAAGCAAAACTTTCTAACATCATTAAAAGTGGTAATAATCAAAAACAACAAAAGCTGGTGTGTGTCATATAACTTACAAAGGAAGAAAATGACACATTACAAGAAACAATATTCGTCATCATATTGACTCAGGTGTAGCTAACTCATGGCAAATTGGCCACATGTACCTTGGTACAGCCGTGGCCTAGCCCAAAAGTTTGAGTTTTTATAAAGCATGAAATTTTGTTCTAACTCAGTCGTACAGTTGACAAGCATGAATTTTATAGAAGACAATGTCAAAACAGCCAGAGCCCCACGCTGTCACACGATGCCTAACATGTCCTTAGATAAGTTTGCAATCTGTCTGAGCCCAAACTATCTCCAAACACAACACATGTATGACTGCTGTTGGTTATCAAAGAATGCTTCTCAAGGAGGTTGGCACTTAGCCTAAGAATGATGATGGTAGCCAGCGCGTACCTCATTCTTTCTCCTCGTGTGCGAACTGAGTGTTACTAATCGTCTTAGTGATCATTAAAAGCCAAGTGATACAGGTTTGGAGAGAGAATCATATTTCAAATGGCTTTTTATCTCCACATGAGGCTTCCTACATCCCAGGAGAAATATTCTATGAACATATCTTTGAAGTAGTTTCCAAAGGAGTAGAGCAATTTATAATAACCATTATGTAGGATTATATGGAAATTTAGGCTAAATTGCTATAGTTAGAGTTTTGAGGCTGGTCCCAACCTGGTGTTAGCAAGAACAGCCATGGGATCTTTGCACTGAAAGAATGTTTTTAAGAAGCAAAGGTAGCCTTTTTCTCTCTTCCTCCTCTTGAGAGTAAATAAGCTGTCACTGAATATCAAGACTGCTGTTTTTTTCTTGTATTTCATATGGCACACCTCCCCCTATTCTCTCCCACCTCCTGGAGAGTGATGGAGCAAAGCCTGACACAGCTCCCAGAGAAACTACACAGCTCCTGAGAATCCTTAGTGACCAAAAGGCTAAACTGCTTAGAGGCAGAGGCACATCCTCTCCCAGGCACAGGCCTCTGATCCACTGCGGTTCCTCCCCCACTCAACTTCGCCACCATAAGCAAGAGAATGACCCTTCTAGAGAGCCCTGTCCTCCGGCCTCTGCTTTCTCCCCCCCTCAGCTTCTCCGGGGAGTTGAGGAACGCAGGAAAATAGCTGCAGGGTTTGGCTTCCAGTTGGTCAACCCTGATGCTAATTTCTCTATGGGACATTTCTAATCTCCATTCTTGGCAAGAAACTGCAGAACTACAAAAGCTGCCAGCTGCATGAAAATATGTTGAAGAAGGGGATGAGGGGTATGGGCTGGGGGTGGGGACGGAAGAGCAGGGTGTCTAGCAGGGTGTCTGGGAGTGAAAGTGAAGGGTTTATCAGACTTCTTATCCCTGCTTAGATAGTCTCATCTAGCTAGCTACCCAGAGAATTTGACTCACATTTTACCTATTGCATGAATATAATAAAAAGGACTGGGGGGGCACCCAAGGATTTTTTTTGATTGTTTTCTTTCTTCCCCTTTCTTTTTGTTTGAGCAGGGTCTCATTGTGATAACCAGGCTAGCCCTGAGCTCACAATCCTACCTCATTCTTCCAAGTGCTGGGGGAGTGTGCTTCCATATTATGAATAAAGTTCTTTTTCTTATTCCTTATATTTCATGTGCTGCCTCTAATTAATCCAAGCACCCTGTGTTTGCTTAGTAGCTCCCAACTTCCTCATGCCTTCTGAAATACATACAAAGTGCCTACTGTGGACCAGATCATTTGCTGCACATTATAAATGGATTTTTCCTTTCCTCCATTAAATATGGTTTGTATACCTAATGCATGGTGGTATTTTGAATACAATTGGCCCCCATAGTAGGGAGTGGTACTATTAGGAAGTGTGGCTTTGTTGGAATGGCCATGGCCTTGTTGGAGGAAGTGTGCCATTGTGGAGAAGGACTTTGAGAGTTCCTCTGCTCAGGATACCGCCCAGTCTCTCAGTCGAATTCCTGTTGCCTGTAAGATGTAGGACTCTCAGCTTCTCCAGCATAGTGACTATCTGCATACCTCCATCCTCCCTGTCATGGTGATAATGGACTGAATCTCTGAAACTTTAAGTAAGCCACCCATTAAATGTTTTCTTTGTAAGAGTTGCTGTGGTCATGGCATCTCTTCACAGCAATGAAAACACTAATTAAGACACACATGAAAAACACTGACTCCTAGGAGAAAATCACCAACTAGATGGGCAGAGGCCTACATTTTTTTTCTTTCTCTTACTCTTGCTTTATTTTTGTGCTTTGTTTTGATCTTGGAAATTATTGTTATCAACCAGCAGGTCTCGAGCTCACTGCATTCCTCTTGTCTCTACCCAAAACACCATTGGAAAAGCTTACATTTTTCATGGGGGCAATAGACACAGAAGAATTTGAAGATCAGTGCAATGGCCAAGATATAGAAGAGCTGCAAGGCTCAGGGCGAAGGGAATTATTGTTTCTTAGGCGGCAAGTGAAGATGTAGTGGTTAGGTTCATATATGAGCAGAGATCTGGAGAAAGCAAGAGTGTTGATCAAGTAGTTACCCAGGGAGAAAGTGTTAGAGGTGGAAGGAATGGCAAGGGCACAGACCCTGGGGTGTAACATGAAACCCAGAGGCAGAAACAGTATGAAAAGCTTTGCCTCTCAAGGAGCACAGAGCTGGAAGGGGAAAGACTAATCAGGAATCTCCCTAACAGCTGTCTAGTTCTAAAAGCGCTGTGTCAAGGGGAAAGTTCAGGCAGGTTGGAAAGATCACGTAAAAGACTTTTGATTGAGGGCTGGAGGTGTGGTTTGGCTGTCTAGCAACCATAACATCTTGACTTTGTATAGCATACTCTGGACACAGAGACATGGGAATTCAGAGTCATTCTTACTACTCAAAGTAGTTCAGAGCTAAACAGCAATAAAAACACCCTATTAAATCTAGGGAAAGGAGTGGCGTAGGACCTAGAAGCTGAAGTTGAGGATACCGAAGTTAGTGAGAGAAAGATGGCTGGAGAGGGATCGGAAGAGCCTTTCCTTTCTACAGGGAAGGGCTCAGATTCGAGAGGGGTAAAGCAGGCAGTGTTAGCTCCAGGATAGAAATGACAACAGAGGTTGGCCGAGAGGACATGAGAGGTAAGCACCAGCCTGAGACAACTCACTAAAGGGTCTTTGCATTTACTTCACTGATTGAATAAATACGTTGACAGTCTCTGCTCCCTGCTGGACCAAAAAAAAAAATATAACCCTGCTTCATTTACCTCTGTGTCCTCAACACCTACCCAGAAAAGTATTGTACAACAAAGGCATTCCAGCGATCTGATATCATCCGAAAGTCTTAATAATGAAGACGACAGGGTTCTGCCAAAGTTGGGGTTTAGAAAAGGTCAGCCAACTTCACAGGGTTCAAAGTTGCGATTTCTGTTTGAAACCTGGAGATGAAAGCTGACAATAGGGCCGGTGAGATAGCTCAGAGGGTAAAAGCACTTCTGGCAGACGCCTGGGGTCTGAGTTCAATGCCAGGAACTCATGGGTTTTAGTTTGCTTCTCTGTTGCAGCGATAAACACCAGAGTGAAAAACAACTTGTGGAAGAAAGATTTATTCTAGTTTACAGGTTACAGTGAGTCCATCGTTGAGGGGAGCCAGGCCAGAAACTCAAGGCAGGAACATGAAAGCAGGAAATAAAGCAGGAGGACCATGGAGGAATACTTATTGGCTTGCTTCTCCTTGGCTTGCTCAGCTTGCTTTCTTATACAACCCTGGATCACCTGCCCAGGGGCAGTAGGCTTTGTCCACTCCCCCCCATCAATTATTAACCAAGAAAGGGCTCCACAATCTGATACGACACAATCTGATAGAGGCGATTTCTCAACTGAGGTTCCCTCTTTCTAGGTATCTCTACTAGTCTGTGCCAAGTCAACAAAAACCTAACCAGCACATTACACTAAGGTGGATGGAGAGAACTGACCCTGTGAAACTGTCCTCTGACCTTTATACATGTTCTGCAACATGCACATCCCCCATACTGATGAAAGTTTAGTTTTGATTTTTCATTTAAGCTGACGGTGAGAACGGAAAATTTCCTCAAGGATCAGAACCACCAAGGCTTCACGGCATTGAGGCGAGAACAAGTAACATCTGGACTAGGTAGGTGTCAGTGTTCTGGGTTGGAAGGCTCTGCTCACTCGATACATTGTGTTACAATGTAATGTGGTTGGCTACAGATAAAACTGCAACACTCTCTGGTTTTGAGGTTATGTGTAGCGTTTCCTCTGTAGACCAGGCTGGTCTTGAACTCACAGAGATCCGCCTGCCTCTGCCTCCTGAGTGCTGGGATTAAAGGCGTGTGCCACCACTGCTCAGCAAATGTAGTGTTTCTGACCTGGGAAAAAAGGGAGGTGACACAGCTTTGAGAGAATGTACTGAGATGGAGCCAGATCTCGTACTATTTTTTTTTAATTTAAAAATGTGTTTATTTTGTGTGTGCGAGCAAACACATGAGTTGGCATACCAGCAGAGGACAGAGGTTTACTTTTGGGAGGCAATTTTTCCTCCTTCCACTCTGTGGATCCTGGGGGATGAACTCAGTTCCTCAGGCTTTCCAACAGGTGCCTTTACCCACAGAGGGTAAATTTAAAGACAAATATTTCAGAGACAATTCCTAATACTTGCTCCTTTAAAAAAAAAGTGTGGTTTTGCTATGTGATCCAGGCTGGTCTCAAATTTCTGGACACAAAGGTGTCTCACAATTAGCTGGAATTACAGATGCACACAACTCTATCTGGCTCTGGATTTTCCTCTCACAGATGATGTGACAGATTTGATGTTTTCCACATAGGCCTCCACATCCCCTTTCCTAATTTCCAGGTGTCCTCAAGTTCCACCAGAGGAAAAGAGAATTCTCCTGGAGTGTGAGCAGGTGTTCTCTGTGCAGCTCACGGGCATTTTCAGTTCAGCTGGTTGATCCAGCAGGGTGCACGTAACCTCCAGGGTCCTGGTTTACCCAGAGCTGTGCATGTAACCTGCGGGGTTCTGGCTGACCCAGCACTGGGGATGTAACCTGTGGGGTTCTGGCTGATCCAGCGCTGGGGATGTAACCTGCGGGGTTCTGGCTGATCCAGCACTGGGGATGTAACCTGAGGGGTTCTGGTTGGCCCAGCATTGGGGATGTAACCTCCGTGGTTCTGGTTGATCCAGTGATGTACCTGTAACTTCAGGGATTCTGGTTGCGTGTGGATTGGTGTGACAGAAAGGCACACTTTACTTTGATCCAAAACAGTGTGGTTGGTGATATGGTAGAGATACAAGTTCTGGAAAAGGGTGGCAATTCATGCCACTTGCAGAGTGACTCTGGGGTCAGGGTTAATGCAGAGGAAGCCTGAGCTTGAAGGATGGAAGGAAGACTTTGGTAGGCCCTAGAGCCAAATTCCACCTGGAGTCAGCCCTGCTTCTGGATTTTTCTGAGTAAGTCCCTACTTTCATTTAATTTATCATTTAAGTTGAGACTTTGAGAATTGGAGGCCAGTTTTCCTAGGTGGTAAGAAATTCAGAGACAATGCTGTGCCCCCTAAAATAAAGCAGTGTGATAGGAGATCAACATAAGGATGGAGTTGCTCCAAGATGTGTCTTAAGTCTTTCTCAGTGATGTCTTCCAAGAATTAATGCCATAAATATACTAGTTAAATTTGAGTAAGTAAAAATGTGTGCTTTATTTATTTCATTGCCAACAGCTGGAAGAACTCCGCAGTGGAGCCTGTGCTTAGCATCCATGAGGCTGTGGGTTCAAGCCCTGGCACATACATACACACACACTCACATGTGCGCACATGCACATACATACTCACATGCGTGCACATGCACACAGTGTGCAGAGCAAGGGATGGGAATGGGAAAGAGAGAGAGAACAGTATTAAGTGGCAAGTGTTGGTCTCTCCTATTTTTCCCCTCCTCAAAGGCAAACTATTAGCTCCTACAACAGTTTCTAGTGGGAGATTCATAAAATATTTGGGGCATGGATCTCCCTTTTAATTGACATAGTGGTGCTCTCTATAGTAAGCCTCTTGCTGAGAAAAATAACTTCTAAGTTATTTTGTATCGAAAAAATTAAATTACATTAATTTATTGTATGTGTGACTTAGTGTTATAGCAGGTGGGCAGAGGTCAGAGAACAACTTTCAAGAATCTCTCTCCTTCCAACTTGTGGGACCCAGGATTTGAACTTAGGCCATTAGGTTTGGCAGCAAATGCTTTAGACACTGAACCTTATTGCTGGCAAAATATCAGAAAATATTACAGCTGTTCCTTATCTAATACTGTGTGACTGGCCACCTTTCACTCTTAATTTTATTGCTCTAGACTCCACCTGTGTGGAAAACTTTTTTTCTCCAACAATGGCAGTCAGCCATACTTCCACACTGTCCATACTTCCTGAACTTCCATCTTCCCCTTTACATCAGCTAAAAACATCAGGCTGTGGAGCTGAACTTCCACCAATGGTATGAGGCACAGTCACCTGATTTTAGGGAGAAAAGACAGAGGTTCTTTTGGCTGAGTGTGTTCATTAGCAGATTTTGGGTGTTGGCCCACCATTTTTACAAGAAGAAATTCCCTTGCTGAATTACTTTTGCTTAGTTCATGTGTTCTTTTGTGCAAATTTGAATTGTTCATTTCCCAACTATTTTGGGGCTTTCCAGGATTTCAAGTCCACCTCTGAGAGTAGTCAGATGCCCTCCCTTTGGGGAGGCTACCCCAACACCATTGCTGTGTCCCCTGGGTGAATAACACTCCTACAGATTGATAATGATCTCAGGACAGAAAATTTTTCAGCAGTAGGGAGAGGACCCAAGAAAATACTGTGACCAGTAGGTAACTTTTGTGCACAAAACCAAGGCAGGCAATGTGAAGAATGGCAATGTATGTGTTGGTTGGTTGGGTTCCGCTGGGGCTGAAGGAGAGAGTGGATGAGACTTGTCACTCATGTGAAGTGAATGCGGAGTCCCGACCCATGCCTCATCAGTGTCCTTGGAACTTCTGTTTGCTAAGAAGCACCTAACCCAGGACAAAACCTTGTTGTGAAATATTACCTTAACTACATAAAAGTGTGTTACATTTGTTTATGTTGTGGAATATTACTTTAACTACATAAGTGTGTTACATTTGTTTATGTTGTGGAATATTACTTTAACTACATAAAGGTGTGTTATTTTTTATGCTGCATTTGTTTAAAGATGTGAAGACGTGTTGCTTTGTTGCCTAAGGCACCTGATTGGTCTAATAAAAAAACCTGAACAACCAATAGCTAGGCAGAGGAGGGATAGGTGGGGCTGATGGGCAGAGAGAATAAGAAGGAGGAGGACTCTAGACCTAAAGAAGAGAAAGAGATGGAGATGTCCAGGGTCAGCCAACCAGGCGGCATGGAGATGTGGGCAGGAAGGAAGGAAGGAAGGAAGGA
>LOJH01001043.1:5032-18746 GCA_001685095.1 Ellobius talpinus | reverse complement strand
GAAGGAAGGAAGGAAGGAAGGAAGGAAGGAAGGAAGGAAGGAAGGAAAAAAATCCCTGAGGCAAAACATAGGTAAAGAGAAACAGGTTAATTTAAGTTTAAAAAGCTAGCCAGAAGCAAGCCTAAACTAAGGCTAAACATTCATAACTAAAAATAAGTCTCCGTGTCATGATTTGGAGCCTGGCAGTTTGTGAAAGCCTGATACATGGCCTCATTAGGTAATTGAAATGAATGAAGCATTCAAAATCAGAGTGCAGAACAACCTCCATTTGGGAATGTTGAGACTCTGATTAGTTATGGGAATGTGAGAAATCTATATTCTGTGGGACTGAGACTCCGATGGTTAACTCTTACGAGGCCAGGTTGGGAAACAATTGGGTAAAAAGGGCTCCAAGGAAACAGACCAACTTCTCTGGAAGAACCAAAGGCTTTGCTACCACATGTTACATTCACAGGTTTCTCTTACTTTAGTCCACATCAGGCTCAGGTAGGACAAAATAGCACCGAGGTCACTTTCTCCTTCCCAGTTTCTTCATATGATTCCCGAACAGCAGCATCAGCTCTGGTGTTGGGTACACTTCCCCTTGCACCAAGGAACTAAGGGGAAATCAAAATGGGATCCAAAGAACACTGCTTGGCATTCACAATAAAAAGTTGTGGTGAGGCTATGGACTCCTTTCTCTTTGGTTGAGACTATGCTTTCTTCTTTTGCCTTTTTTGCAGGGAGGGAGAAAGAGTGCCTGCCAATGTCCCCCCAATGTACATTTTGTATTCCTTTCTGCCCTGCTTGTTATTTTTCATTGTAGAACTGCATAAAATACTATTAACCATATATCAGGTGATTTTGAAATGTTTCACTAAAGAAATTAGTTCATTACTTTAAAATTTAGCCTCAAGGCAAGTTCTTAGGATGTGGGCAGAAAGCAGCCAAATTCTTTGCCAACAATCACAAGAATGGTCTCTAACCCAGTTGCTACTATTCTTCTCTGAAACCTTCCATGGTACACATCGCTCTCAGCACTACTATCTCTCAACCTCCTACTAGGTTGACCCCACTTACAGCATCCAACTGGTAGAAAAATCCTCAGTTCCAAGGTCTTCCATATTCCTCCAAAAATCAATACGGTCAGGATGCTCACAGCAATGCCTTACTCCTATTGCCAACTTTTGTATTAGTTACTTTACAGTGATAAAACACCATGACCAAGGCAACTCCTAGAAGGGAGAGTTTATTTTGGGCTTATGGTCCAGAGAGTTAGAGTCCATGATGGTAGAGAGTATCAAGTGACCCATGGAGGGAGCAACAACTGAAAGCTCACATCTTTCTGTTTGAACCACAAGCAGAAAGCAAAGGGAGTGCATTGTGTCTTTTAAGACCTTAAGACCCACCCCCACTGAGTGAGTGTGCTTCCTCCAGCAAAGCCACACCTTCTAAGACTCTTTAGCCACCAACTTGGGACTAAATATTTGAACACCCAAGACTATGGAGGATATCTTATTAAAATGGCAACACATGTGGATTTGCTTCCGTCAAGGGAAAACTTGGCAAAGTCCATACACCATTCAAGACCTAAAGGATGATTGTGGTGCTAGACAAGTATTGCCAGTAGGCAGTCACTACAGCTGGAGACAGAGAAATCAGTCTCCTTAGGCAGGAGGCTAGAGATGCAGGCTATCTTGGTCATGATGCCTGCTCTATGCTCAGTGTCTCCAATCCTGTTTTTTTCCACCTAGTACAAGGTATTCTTTCTGTTCTCAAGATACCTTTGCTCTATATTTTCTGTTTGTTTCTGTTTCTGCCCCCACTGAGACTTGGGTGTCATTCACTTTTGTTTTTATTTACCAGTTACAGTTACATAGATAGATTGTAGAAACAAAGGAACAATGAGGATGCCATCCCTTTCTAAGGACTTCTTAACTCCAGGGTCACAGTTTTAATGGGGCTTCCTTAGATGAGTTTGTTAAATGTTGCAAACATCCATTTGATGATGTTTTACTATGTTGCTGTTTTTCTCTGTCTGCTACTTGAACTCATTCTAAACCCAAAGATTGGCTATGGTAGCTCATTACAGCTGAGATTTTGACAACTGATAAAGACTATGAGGGCTGGATCAACCACTCCCAGAAGGGAGAGGGAAAGGTGAAAAACTTAAGTAAACTATGAAGGTCTGAGCAAGTCACATAAAGGTATGTAAAGATGAGACTTTGTATATTGATGTGGGATTCCCTTCTGTATGCTGTGAATATCATTGGTTAATGAAGGAACTGCTTTGGGCCTATAGCAGAGCTATAGGGGAACAGAGCTAGGAGGGGAAAAACTAAACTGAATGCTGGGAGGAAGAAGGAGTCAGAAAGAAGCTGGGAACTAACTAATGGCCTCCCCCTCCTTACTACAAATTGGTGCCATTGTGGTAGACTAAATCCATGTAAAACCTGAGAAAGCTTAAAAAATAATTCTAGACACTAAAAAACAAAGTTTAGTTACATTTTTATGATATTAAAGATAATTAGGGTAAAGTTCAATACCTTAATGTCAAACTGCTGCTTAAATGTATGTTTAACCAAAGTTTATTTGAAAATGTGTACATTTTTTGTTGTTATAGCTTTATTTAACTATGTAACTTTTGCAAACTGGTTTAAAAAACCAGACTAGTGCAATTCATGGTTTTCAATAACTATACTTGGAGGCCTAGGGTCAGAGGGATTAAAAAGAGGCAATATTTTGCCTCTTTTTCTCTGAGGTCACCTAGGTCCCAGAGGACTGTGGATAATGTGGAATGCCTTTCTGTATGCTGCGAATATGTTTTTATTACCATCGGTTAATAAAGAAACTGATTTGGCCAGTTTCCAGGCAGTATAGAGGCAGGCAGAAAAATCCTAACAGAGATATAGGGAGAAAAAGGTAGAGTTTGGGAGATGCCAGCAGTGACTGAAGAAGAAAGATGCGAGGTAATGCCACAGCTATGTAACAATACATAGATTAATAGACATGGATTAATTTAATATGTCAAAACTAGTTAATAATAAGCCTGAGCCATCAACCAGTTATTATTAATATTAATATTAAACTTCAGAGTGGTTATTCAGGAACTGACAGGTGGGAGAGAAACCACCAGTAACAAATGGCATCCAATGTAGGGCTAGGGCAAGGGTCCACATAAGACCTAAAAAAGCCTTTTTTTTTTGTAAAAGGATTCTAGACACATGAAAATAGAGTCAGAAACAGCTTTTTGGTGGCCACATTTTTTTTCAGATAGGCTCTGTTTGCTGAGAGCAAACAGATGCACAACTCCTTTAAGAGGCAGCTTCCTGGTTCATGCTGGTGGCATGAACAGCTCTTTTCAGAGGTCCTACTATGAAGCACTTGAGAAGGGTTTATAGGCAGCATGCTGCAAAGCTGCTTGACGGCAGTGTGGACCTGCTGCATCCCTAGAGTTGGGGTGGTGAGCATGGCTCCCAGAGCTGGCAGTGAATGTACCTGTGTCATGTTGGAGAGCCAAACATGGCAGAACCAACAGACAAATCCTTGACTTTGGTCCTAGCCATGCACACTTAGTATTTTAAAAACTCTTCTGGTCAAAACATGAGTACAGATATGTATTAAAGACAGAATCAGACAAAAAGGCCTCTCAATGGGACACATTGTATTTGATAAATATGTATGGGTTTGGGAGAGAGATGGTAAAGGATAGACAGAACCATAGATAAAAAGAATAATCTAAAAAAAAGGGAAGTTCCAATGTAATTTTGGGTCTTTCAGCTAGGCTTCGTGGAGCAGAACATCCAACAACCCCATTTAGTTGGAAGAAGCCAGATCCATTATTGTCCCAATTCTGTAGGGCAGTAACAGGTTACCTCTTCAGAAAAAGGAAAGATGATTTTTAAAAATGTATGATAAAAAGGGAGAAAATTGTGAGAAATGGTTTTGTTTGTTTCTGTCAAAGGTAATTAGCTCTTCAAGGGCCCATATTTCCTGAACTGTCTCCTTCTCCTTTGTTGCAATTAGCCGATCATGTGACCAGTGGGATAATGTGGTCAGCACTGATATCCAGTTTAAACGGCAGAGAACATTTTGTCTGAGAGCCTTTGCTAGCCTGGTTGGGTTCTGTTGTAGCCTTTCTGCAAAAAGAAATCACCTTGTCAAAGGACTTTGTTTATGTGTTCTTTTGTGGGACGCTGAGATTATTTTCCCAACACCTGCAAACAAGAATGAGCAGCTAAGTTTATTTAATCAGTGAAAGGAAGCAGCAACAGCAAGCACCTGCAAACCATTGCAGGTTTTCTTGCTTTTGTTTTGTTTTGCTTTTCGGTTCTTCAACCTCTTTAGCCAAACTCCTGCAGAGAGCTCTTAGGCTGTAACCCTTAGCTACCTCATGCAAAGTTGCCCCAAATGTTTTTATATATGCTGCTTTGTTTGACAGCTGTGTCACATGTTCTAAACAACAGCATATGTAAATAAAGGCTGTTGAATCAGAGCTTTGTTTTTGAGACACTTGGAGAATTCAAAGCCTTTTTGTTGTTTTTGGTTTTGGCACGTAACTCTCTTTGCTCCTGCATGTATATGGATTCCTTTTCCTCTTTCACTGAACTACCTATTAGTTAATTCAGAATGTGCTTATTATATAGGCAGAAGTTTCTGTCCTATAAACCACTCCCAAGTAACCACACAGAAGCTTAATATTAATTATAAATGCTCAGGCAATAGCTCAGGCTTATTACTAGCTACTCCTTACATTTTTAGTAAACCCATATTTTTGTCTATGCTTTGCGCCATGACTTAGTATGTTTTTTGTTCATCTTGCTTCTCTCCGCAACTGCTCATTATTCCTCTGACTCTGCCCTTCTTCCTAGCATTCTCTGTTTGGCTCTTTCCCTAACCTTATCCTGTCCAGCTATTGGTCAGTAAACTTGTTTATTAAACTGGTCATAGTGACACGTATTCATACAGTAAAGGAATATTCCTTATACTTAGTGACATGTATTCATACAGTAAAGGAATATTCCATATACTTATTGTGAGGGAATACTGGGTACTTATCATGTTGTATATGTGTCTCCTGAGAGCTGGCAATGGGGCTGATGCATGTACAGTCTTCAACGATTATTAAGAACTAACATTAAACAGATACTGGTTGCAAATGTTTTTATTGTTAGTTCTATAGATACTTAATTTTGAACCTGTATCAGAAGAAGTCATTACCCATTTAGACAACTAAATATTTGTAAGGGAAACCAGACAATAGGAGCCCCTCAAAATAGAACACTGCTACTGAGCCCTTACTTCATACAGACAGAATTCAGAAAATAACTATGTATTATCACAGGAGTGACAATGAGTCCTGTAGTTTGTCCCTTAATCCATTAGTTATAACATTGCTTATTTTGTACTTTAAAAAATGCTTAATTTCCTCATTTTCATCCCCCCGTTTTCATTTTATAAAATCACCAAATATGGAAGAACCAGTGTTGGGTTACCATTCATAGTAGGGTGTATGGGTGTATGCATGCTTGCATGTGCATGTGTACACATGTGTGTGCAGGTATCTGTGAAGGCCAGTGATCAACATGTGTCTTTTTCTATCACCCTCTATCTTTGAGACCGGGTATATCGCTGGATCAGAGCTAAGGACTGGGATTGTTGCTTAGTGATAGAGCACCTGCCTCAAATGTTCAGTTCTTAGTACTGAGCAAGAAATGGAGCTAACCAATTAGGTAGAGCAACTGGTCGGCAAACTCACAGCTCTGCCCGTGCCTGCCCTGCCACCTCTAGATTTACAGATGTGTGCCATTGCACCTGGCTTTTACATGAGTGCCAGGGATCTGCATTCAGGTGTTTGTATTTTCATGACAAGCTCTTTACCCAGTGAGCAATTTCCCGAGGCCCTGGAGTGTTTTTATAGCTGTAACATTTCATTCTATCACACCATCCCCACAATATTAAAGTTCTAAGATATTAGAGGCATTGCTTGGAAAATGAGTTTGGACTCATCTGTGGCCCAGATGTGCTGTTCTTGACAAAGTCATCTGTTATTAAAATACTTTACCTATAAGGAAATCCATGATCACAATCGGTACAACCAGACCTAGAAAGAAAAACTAAAAAGCTAACTTTCATCAGGCCCCGTCCTTATAATCTTGGGCTTCACATGTCTTTCCTTACAGAAAAATTTTAAAACATTTTTATTTTTCATTTCATTCATGTATATGTGTGCCTATCAGTGTGAGTATATACAAATATGTGTACGGGTGCTCAAGGAGGACATTGAATCTCTTGGAGTTGGAGTTATAGGCCGTTGTGACCTGGGAACTGAACTCAGGTCCTTTGGAAGATCAGCAAGTTCTCTTAATCACTGAGTTATCTCACCAGCCCCATAGCTCTCCTCTTTACTTTCTGTTAGTCATTTTTATATGTATATGTACACACACGCACACAGTTTGTTTGCTTGTTTGTTTGTTTTCCCCCTCCACTGGACTCTAAACTTCTTTGTTGAGATCAGTCTGTTTGTCTATCAATTTTCTCTCCACGTCTAACATTGGATAGATGCCCAATCAATAGCAAAATTGGATTTATATTTGGCCACAAACTAGTCAAATAAAGCAAGGCAAGAGTAGTTTGCTCTTTCGGATGCTGTTATTATCACTGTGGCAAATACCTAACAGAAGCAGCTTATGGAAGGAAGGGTTTGTCTCAGATTGCAGTGTGAATTTGGAGAAGGCATGACGGCAGAAGCATGATGAGGCTGGTCACATTATGTCCTTAGTTAGGAAGCGAAAGAAAGTGAATGCCAGTTCTCAGCCTGGGACCCAGCCTTTGGGATGGTGGTACTCTCATTTAGTGTGGATCTTCCCTCCTTAGTTAAGCCTTTCTTGGAATACCCTCACAGACACACGCAGAGGTGAGTTATCATGGTGATTTTAAATTCAGTCACGTTGACAATGAAAGCTAACTATAGCATTTGTATCACAAAATCAAACTAAAATGATAACATAAAATGGGTATGGTAAACTGAGAACACAATGGCTCATATAGTAACCCAGTGAAAAGGAAGCAGTAGCATGGCTAGGGCTCAGGGCTTCTTATTGCTGGAGATGATGAGGTCTCACTATGTAGCCCAGGCCATCCCAGAAACCCATTATCTTCCTGTCTCAGCTTCCCAGATAATGGGGTTATAAGTGTGGACTGCCATGCTCAGTCTACGGATTTCTTTGTGTTTAATTCTACTGACAGGTCCCACACTTGTGGCTGAGGGCCAGGAAATGCGTTTCTTCATTTCATCAAAGGAGGCATCCACCTTCATCAGCTGCTGGGAAAACAACCTAAAATGATTACATTCCATGTACTGTCAAGACAATGTGACAGAGCCCATCATAAAATATGACTCGTAGGCCTGAACGGACCCTTTCATCCAAAGACCTTGAGACACCGTACAAATGATAATTATCTCTTCCATCATTCCCTCTGAGGTAAGAATATTTTTCTTCATTCATAACTGAGTCTATATAAAATTATTTCTTCCAGACTCCTCAGTCATAGCTGGTATCAGTCACCTCCTGAGATATGTGTCAGCTGGCACATAATTCACATTGTAAAACAAGAGATACTTTAAATCAGGGGGAAGTTATGTTGGGGCTACCCAGAGACTAGAGCTTTATGGACTTTTGCATTTCAAAGAGAAGTTCCCTAATGATGAGCGGAAATATACTAGAGGAATTTCAAGACGAAAATCTGTTCGATTGTATGTTATTTTAATTCCATTTTTAATATTTCAATCACCCAAGAGATAAATGGGCTTGAGATGCATTCTGAAGTTAGGTGACCTGGAGCCAACATAAAGAATATCTGCTCAGCCATACATCCTCAGAGGAATGATAATAAAAATCTTAATCTAGGAGAATGTTTCATTTTATTGCCCAAGTCCATGGAAGTTCACCATGTTTGATCAAACTTTTAATATCTGGCCACAACAGGACATCACTCCTGATGATACCCAGCCACACAGTACACGCTTGGAATTTTCATGCCCACCTTTGTGCTACCAGGGAGGGGCCTTGCGTTTTTTCAGTTTTACACAGTTTTTAAACATTTTTTCACAAATCATTTCAAGTGTCAAAAAAATTATCAGCACAAACTCCCACATACCCGTTAACTGGATTCTCCAATTATTGCCACTTTGCAAATTCATTTCCCATATATATAAAAACTTATTCCTATTGGTGACTGAGTTGTGTTCATTGTGGAGCATTACCCATCAGCCCTTGTGTTTTCTGAGGACAAGGGTATCCCTATATGTAGCCACACTGCACTTACCTACCAATGGTAATTAAGTATTGATCAATACTTTTATTGAATCTACTGCCTGCATACCAGTTTCGTCAGCTGATTCAATATGGACTTTTATTAATTTTTACTTTAGTACAGGATCCAGACCAAAATCATATATCTCATTGTGATTGTCTTCTTTAATTTTGATCAATGCCCCAACCCAGCTTTTCTTTATATTTCATAATAACATTTGGAAGAACACTAGCTCATTCTTTTGACAAGGCAAGAACAATGAACTTTATTGATGGTATTCAAGATGGTAGGGTTCCCTAAGCTCCCCCCCTTCTTCTGGGTGTATGGAATGGAATCTGGGAGACTCAGATGCTCAGCCTCAGGAGCTCAGCTGGGACAGGGCCTTGTCAGCAGCCAAGGGAGTCTATGTGCTTGCTGGGCTGCATGGTCCAGAGCTTCTTATTCCTTAGAAGCTATGAGGTCTACCACCCTCTTGCTGTAGTCATATTCATTACCATACCAGAAAATGAGCTTTGCAAAGTTGCCATTGAGAGCAATGTCAGCCCCAACTTGAAGAATGGGTTTGCTGCTAAAGTTGCAGGAGACAACCACCAGGATACCCTTTCCTGGGCTCCTTATACCTGTTTTACCATCTTCTTGTGGTCATTGTACTTGACAGCTTTCCCCGGGTGGCATGTCAAATCCATGAAGGATACACTGAGGGTAGGAGCACGGAAGGACCATCCAGTAAACTTCTCCCATTCATCTCTGAAATTACCTTGTCCACAGCCTTGGCAGAGTCCCTGGATGTTTTGGGTATCTCCGTTGCCATCAGACCATAGCTTCACAGAGGGGTCATCCACAGTCTTCTGTGTGGCAGGGATGGCATGTGCTCTGATCATCAGTCTCTCTACAGTGCCAAAGTTGTCATGGATGACTTTGGCCAGGGAACCTAAGCAGTTGGTGGTGCAAGAGGCCCTACTGGCAATCTTGTGTGAGCTGTCATACTTCTCACAGTTCACACTCACTGCAAACGTGGCGGCAGTGGCAGAAGGGGCAGAGATAATGACCCTTTTTGCTTCACCTTTCAAGTGGGCTCTGACCTTCTCCATGGTGGTGGCAATACCAGGAGACGGCACAACATACTCGGCACCAGCATCACCCCATTTGATGTTGGCCAGATCTCACTCTTGGAAGATGGAGATGGCCTTCCCATTGACAAGGTTCCTGTTCTCAGCCATGACTATGCTCTGAAACTTACCATGGGTAGAATGACACTAGAACATGTAGACCTTGTAGTTGAGGTCAATGAAGGGGTCATTGATGGCAACAATATGCACATTGCCAGAGTTGAAGGCAGTTCTGGGGACCAGGATCCCAAAATGACCAAATCCTTTACTCCAACTCTCGCTTCAAAGCAGTGCCTGGCACACAGGCTTAGTGCCTAGTCAAAGTCTTCTGTGCAGCCTTCCCACCAACAAACAGTGTGCCAGGTGGAAGAGGACCACATACCAGTCTAAATGGCAGCCACCCCTTCCTTTCTCTTTTGTCTTTTAATCACATTCACTGTAATGATAAGATGGGAAGTAATTGAGCAGTTATTGAAAGCCTGCCTTTTACAGAGAAACAGGCTCTCCCAGCAGATGTCAGGAAGACGCCTGTGTTTTGTCTATCCCCCCTCCCAAACCTTAGCACCCTTAGTTCTCCTTTCTTTTTCTTACGTCAGTGCATTTCATTTCCTTTCTTTTGCCATTCTTTCCTTCTCTCCACACTGTGAGATACAATAGCTTGCTTAGATCCCGCTGAGCTGAAGCTGTGGAGTTCTCGATGCATTCTCCATCACTGGAACATTCTACACACATTTTGAGAAAGTAAACAGTTTAAAGGGTGTGTTGCTGGTCTGCTTAAGTAAACCATTGAGTGCCTGTGTTGGCACCCTTTGCTTCTGAGAAATGAGCGAATTGCAAGCAGGTGTTTACTGCGATGAAGAGATCGTTTAGAGAACAGAAATTGTTTTCATTTACCTCCCTCCTCAACCATCTTTCAACCATAGATGCTATAATGGATGCCCAGAGGGAAGTCACTAGCTCAAGGTCAAACAGGTGGAATCTGAATACAGATCTCTTTAGCTGGATCACACTCTGCCAAGTTCATTTGACATATATTGGTGCCTATTTTCCTGCACCCTGGCAGGCAGACTAAACATGTGCTTTAACATGTTTTAGTAACATGTTTAGTAACAGCAAAGCAAAACACACACACACAGAGGTAGGGGTGGGGGCTTGGTAAAGGGCTTGCTATACAAGAATGAGGACCCAAGTTTGAATCTTCTGCACTTATGTAAAGAAATGCCAGGCACAGCGGTGTGTTCCTGTAGTCCTAGCACTGACAAGGCAGTACAGGAGGATCCTTGAGCCTTGTTGGTCAGCAAGCCAAGCTGAATTGTTGAGTTCCATGTACAGTGAGAGACGGAGTCCCAAAGATAAAGTGAGCAGCAATTGAGAAAGACACTTATCATGAACCTCTCTGGTCTCCACACATGGACATATGCACATATTCATGAACACATGTAGGAATGTGTCTACACACACATGTGCACACACACAATTAAATATATAATGTACAAGAAAATCAGTGATTGGAGCTCTCATCTTCTTTTCATTTCTCTTAAGGTTGTTTTTATTTTGAAATACAAGGGAAACATGGGAAGGGGCCATCATCACTATCTCTTTAGTCCTCAGAGCCCTCTTAAAATTCTAACTCCAGTTCTAGGTCCTTTCAAAATAAGAAAATGGCGTTTCATTTTAAAATATTCTTTTCATTACTTTAGCAAAAGCTTCCCTTACAGCGAGCTAATGAGCTTTCCCTGCAAAACATGGCTGGGAGAGAATGTGCTTTGGAAAGACTGCTCTCGGGGTTCTTTGAGTGATTAGGGCAGCTCCTGAGAGAAAAGGAGGGACACGGTAGTGCACATGACCTGTGCTTCAGGATGCTGTGTGAGGTTTGGGGAGTGACATTGCTTTCTGATTTTTCATTCTTATGTTAAGGATTGCATTTTCACATTGTATGTGAGGCAGGGCTTTTCTCAATACTTAATAGGTAACTGTGCTTATTATGGAGGTTGATTTCCATACTTCTCAATCACCACTACCATCTCCCCTTCCTCCTCCTCTTCTTCTTTGACAGGGTTTCTTACTTGGTAGAGCAGGCTGGCCTTCAATTCACAAAAATCTGCTTGCCTCTGCCTTCCAAGTGTTTGAATTAAAGTCACATGCCTCCACTACCCAACACCATGGCTTCTTGTATGCAAGGCAGGCAAATCATTTTACTCACCCAGTTACATCCCCAGGCTCATATGTCTCTTTTATATCTGTGATTCACTGTTCCTAAATATAACTGACTTCATTTAAATTATATATATATATATATACTCAATGTTGCTTGCCTCCAAAAAAATCATGAGATCTGAAGTCACCTTTTTTATTTTGCTTTTATAAACAGATGAACAATTGTTGTCTAGTAAGCAGGTATATGTTTATAATAAATGGAGTGAGATTGTTCTGCCTGATGACCGAACATGCCAACTGGTAACAACAGCCATGCTTATCATTGGTGGAGCGGTTGCTATTTGTAGGCATGTCAGAAGGCCTTTCATTCTCACTTAATCCTGACCTCAAACCTCAGCGCCAGTCGCTGGGAGACTCTGCTTTAGTAGAAGAAGATAGTGAGCCTGGGAAAGATTACAGATGGGCCATGGCTCAGGACCCCATTCCAACTGACTCCACATGCTAGCCTTTGTTCTGGCTAGAGCTTGCCTGCAGATGTCAGGAGGTGTTTTAGAAGGGCTGGGTAATACTCAGGAAACCAGGGAGGGAGCTATTACAGAGGTCTAGGTACGTGGTCACAGAGCCAGGTCTAGAATTTCAAAGGTGAAAACAAGTACATGGATTGAGTTGAGAGGGTCTGAGGGTTTAGGGTTGGGAGGGTCTGAGGGTTTAGGGACATAGAGTATCCCGAGGTCCAACCCTGTTGTGACAAGGCAGGTAGTGTTGGAAAAGTTACAGAGGTTAAGATCCTTCAAAACCTTTATTGTGAGGTTGGAGAGATGGCTTAGTGGGTAAGATCACTTGCTGCTCTTGCAGAGGACCGAGGTTCTGTTCCCAGCACCCACATTGGCCACTCATAACCACCTGTAAATCCAATTCCAGAGGGTCTGACACCATCTTCAGGACTTTGGGGACTCTTACATGCGCATGTGGTACACAGATTTACACCCATGATCACACACACACATACACACACACATATATATACATATTTTTAAATTTTTAAAAAACTTTTGTTCTGACTCCTCAATAGAAAACAGTAAATGAAAATTAGAATAAGATAGAAAAGATGAAATGTTTGAAAGGAAATAATTTTATCATTTTGGGGAAATATAGCAAGGCTACACAATGATTCCCTTTTCTACACTAAGGCTTCTTTAATATGGAAAAGCTGTCTACAGTTCACATACCAGCTTCTGGAGTGTTTGAAGGTGATTAACTGCAGTTTGCTCTTTTGAGTAGTTTAAATTCTCCCTTTGGAAAGCTTGCCAAGCTCATCATTCTCCTTTAGAAAAAGACAAGATAAACTCCGGCTGAGCAGGGTCCTGCATAATGAGGCTTACCCAATTAGAGACTATCGACTGGTCCAGAGAACCCACATCTTCTACATCAATAGAAGCACTTGAAAAAATATTTATTTTAGTTATGCATATATATCAATGAGTATATTTGCACATATGTGCTTAAGTGCCCTTGGAAGATAGAAGAAGACATTGGATCCCATGGAGCTGGAGTGATAGGTGGTCTGAGCAGACCTACATGGGCCCTGGGAATTGAACTCAGATCCTTTGTGAGAACAGCAAGCACTCTTCAGTTCTGAACCATCCCTTCAGCCCCTAGAACCACTTTTTCTTATCCCTGGGTCTTCCTTCCCCTTATGCTTTAGCTGGCATTAAGGACTGTTTTAGAGACACCTATATTTGTTACTTTGCCTTCTATCAAATAGACTGATACAAGACAGGAATAAAGGCCAGTGGGGTGGTATCAATGAGAATGGCTTATATACCTGCCTGCTTAGTCCCTAGCTGATGAACTACTGGGAAGGATTAGGAAGTGTGTCCTTGTTGGAGGAGGTGTGTCACCGAGAGTGAGGGAACTTTGAGGTTTCCAAAGACTACACCATAACCAAACAAGTGGAAGACTTGTATGACAAGAACTTTAAATCTTTGAAGAAAGAAATTGAAGACACTATAAAGTGGAAAGATCTCCCATGCTCTTGGGGAGATAGAATTAGCATAGTAAAAATGGTAATCTTACCAAAAGCAATCTATAGATTCAAAGCAATGCCCATCAAAATCCCAGAAAAATTCTTCACAGACCTCAAAAGAATGGTA
>LOJH01001042.1:39849-52660 GCA_001685095.1 Ellobius talpinus | reverse complement strand
ACAGAGATCCTCCTGCCTCTGCCTCCCGAGTGCTGGGATTAAAGGCATGCACCATCACCGCCCGGCTCTGCATGTGTTTCTTACCATAGCTTGTGCTTGGAGAACTAAGACTATAAAAAGAACACACACCATCAAGTTGACAATCAAGACTTAAAGTAGGCCTAAGATAAAATATGAATTTAAGCATCAATCTGTGGTACCCACCCACTCTTCTCTTTATTTCTACATCCTTCTTCTACCACCCTGCAATCTCTCACTCTTTGTCTCATACTGCCCTCACTGTCCCAGCCCCCACACCATACTTGTATGACAAGACTGTCCTGGGCCAGTGCAGTAATCTACCTACTAGGGCTTTGTTAGTTAGGGTAGAGACACTAGTACCTCTATGTTCCAGACTCACCCAGAACCCATGGACACAAAGATGAAGCAAGACCAAAACAGCAGGACAGAAATCAACAGAAAGGAGACAAGGGCTAGCCAGGGTCAAGTAACATCTTCTGATATCAGAGAAGCCCAAATCCAAGTCTAGGCTACAGCACGCAGAGCCTGAAGCAGGAGCAATGAGGAAGAAGGCCCCATCAGCTACAGCACTTCCTCAGTTCCCAGTGCATAGTGTGACCAGGTCCGGACACCAGCAGCAATGGGACTACTACAGCCCCTGGGAGGGGACCAAAGACTTGCATATTTAATATCTGAACAACTCAAACCCAGAGAGGCCATGCTGTACTGGGACAAGTGGATTCTCCTATACCATCTCACCAAATAACAGAAACTCCCTGGTATCATGACTAAGACATTAAGTCATCTTTCAGTCAATGAAGAAGATGTTCAGATGTGAGCTCTGTGATAGGTCATAACTTCCGAGTTAATCAAAGGGTTCATCCATTCATGGATTCTTTTCTGTTTGTTGTTTATTTTGAGACAGGGCCTCAGTACATAGCCTTAGCTGGCCAGGAACTTACCGTGTAAACCAGGCTGGTCTCTAAGTCTTAAGTGATCTACTTGTTTCTGCGTGGAGTGCTGGCATTGACGGCATGCGCTGCCATGCCTGGCTTCCACTCATCGATTCTTAAACTGATGGCAGTCTCGGGGGACAGGACCTAGCTGGAGGACATAGGTCCTTAAAGGGTTCTCCTTGTCCCGGCTGCTGTCTCCTCAAACTCCGTCATGGCTGTCATAGGTGAGCAGCTTTCCTCTGCCATGCTCTGCCCCACCACAGACCCACAGCAGTGGACCCCTGAACAGAAGCGTAGGACACTGTGAGCCAAAACACAGCCTTCCTCCCTACAGATGTTTAACTCCGGCATTTTGTCTCAGCTAACACATACTGTGGTAAAGTAATATTTCCAGTGAATAAGATCCTGAAGCATCACAAATATGCTGTCTCCTTATTTAAACAATGATCCCAAAATTGCATTTCTTAGGAGTTGGTGAGATGGGTTGAGTAGATAAAACCCTTGCCACCAAGCCTGAGGACCACAGGACTCATACGGCAGAAGGAGAGAATCAGTTCCCAGAAGTGATCCCCTGGCCTCCTTATGTGATTGCACGTTTGTACACTTGCATGCACACACATATGTAAATGAATGAAATAACTTTAATGCATATTTTTGGGAAAGATTTTCAAATTTTCTCCATTGGATTTCTCCTGTTAAGACAGTGATTCAAGCTGGGTGGTAGTGACACATGCTTTAATCCCAGCACTCGGGAGGCAGAGACAGGCAGATCTCTTGGCGTTCAAGGCCAGCCTGGTCTACAGAGGGAGTTCCAGGACTGCCAGGGCTACACAGAGAAACCCTGCAGTTTAAGATTAGAAAAGTGGGTTCCCAGTTGCTGCCTTCACACAGCCCCATGGCCCACATCTAAGGGGATGAGGGGTCAGCTTCCGCAGCACCCAACCTCCGCAGGCATGAAGTCTAGGCAGGCGGAAAGCTCTAGTACCATTTCTGAGCTTTAAAACCAGCTGAGAACCAGCTAGGAACAGCAACCAACCAGGACCAGAGACAGACTAGTGTGTGACACTGGAGACAGGCACTACCTTCATGCTGGGTTTGACTCACTTTAACTGAACCACACAGGCTTATACTTGGTTCCCAGTCACTCCCAGAGTCTCTCCAAACAAGATGACGTAGCCGGAGAGCAGCAAGGGAGGAATGGCATGCCTCAGTCTCAGCCAGTTCTGATAAAGGAGGGTGGTCTGACCCCATCAGAAGACAAGGAGAAGAGACACACACAGGGAAAGGGCTGGAGACAGCCTAGAAACTCACAGAGCCAAGGCTAGTTACACAGGCAGACCCCACTTTAAGGCAAATGGACAAACAGCTACGAACACATGCCCTAAAGTTTTTATTCCCCATGAGCGCCAAAGAAAAAGTGTGGCTGAGATTAAAAACCTTCAGAGCCTTCTTCCTTCTGGGCACTCAGTGCAGTCTTTGGTGGCACCCTGGGAACTGCATAGCTGCTGTCTTCAGTGAAGGAGTTCTCTGGAAAAATGGCAGCTGCCCAGATCCCAACCAGTCAAGAGAGACAATTCTCATTCTTACCGTATTTCTTCCTGATTTCATCGTGTCTTGACTTCATCTCTGCTCTCCTAAAAAATACAGAAAAACGGACTGAGTAGCATCAAATTATGACAGACAAGCAAGGTCACCCCAAACTCCCAGGCCTTCACTTCCTCTAGCAGAGGCTGGGGCTCCTGTAGCACTTTCTACAAGCTCCCCCAAAAGAAGGTGGAGATGACCAGCAAGCAGGGTGACTGCAAAGCCAGTCTTCCGAGGCTGCTCTAATGGCCCTTCTATTCTTTTACATAAACTAATTCTAACTGGACATGGTGGTAACCACCTGTTATCCCAGCACCCACAAGACTAAGAGGACGCAGAGTTAAAGGCCAGGCTGGGCTATGAAGTGAGACACTCCCAAAACAGAAGAAACCAAAATCTGAATTCAAATGTCTAATACTGTGATCTTTTAAAGTTCTCATAAAGAAAATGCAGATGGGTTACCAGGAAAAAGCAACTGCTAACATTTGCTTAGAGGTACCCGATTCAGAGCTGAGAGCATGATCATCACTGCCTCCAGGGGCTGCACGAGGCCCCAGCACAGATTAGGAGAATTCAGAGCTCTGGGAACTAGAGGGCACAAGCCAGTGTCTATCTGAGCAATCAGGTTACTTCATTACTAGGGGCTGGGGCTGGAATGGCAATACTCAAGGCTAGGCATGGCCAGTGCAGGGCACAGTAGCACAGGCTCTGCCAGTCTCCCTACCAGTAGAAGAGGAAGGCCAGGCAGCCTGCAGTCGGAGACACAGCCTGCGACCCCACAAGATTCCTACCAGCTTCCCCTTTAACTACAGCCCAGAAAATGTTGAACGACAAACACATGCTACCTCTCTAGCAATGGGGAAAGCGTGGGACTCATAACCCTTGCTCCCCATGGCCTCCTTGCTACAAATTCAGAGGCAAGCTCCCAAGCAACAAACCCAGTCTCACCTCTCCTCCTGCCGTACTCTCCTTTCCTCCTGCTCTCTCATGGCCCGCTCATCGCTCTTGTCTGGCTTCCGGCTCCTCTTCCGGCTGCGGCAGCAGCAGCAGCAGCACACAGTGATACCCAGGAGCACAGAGCCCCCAAGCACTGACATGGTGATGATCAAGGCCTCGAAGTTCACTGGAAGTCCAGGAACAGAGTTGAAACCTCGGCACGTATGCCCTGCTTCCACCCCCAAGGGTACCACTTCTTGTCACAGGAGCAGTCCTAAACACAGGGTCTGGGCACGTGGCTCCTGTCAGCCAATGTCTACAACTTAACACTTCTAGATTAACCACAACTAACTAATGAGACAAGACAGCCCTTTTCCCTACTTAAGAAGGAAAGATGTCACCTGTCTGTTCCCAAGACCTCCTGACTCCTCATGAGCCACCTACGGGAGGGGAAGTGCCCTGACCACCAACATGTGCACATCCAAGCATCACAGGTGCCCTGGTACTGGGAAATGGCTCATCAGTGTCACTCACTGATGTGACCAGCTGGTACAGCCAGCCTTCAGGAACCGATACAAACTGAAAATAAGTTTTAAGATTCTTCTGAATTTCTCTTCAAGATCTTTAAATGGAAACCAGTCAAAGAAATTGGGTTGGGTGTGCTACTGCTCGCCTTTAATCCCAGCACTCAAGGCAGAGGCAGGCAGATCACTGAGTTCGAGGCCAGCCTGGTCTACAGAGGGAATTCCAGGACAGCCAGGACAACACAGAGAAACCTTGTCTCAAAAGACCGAAAAAATAAGAAACAGTCAAGGCTTTTCTGCTATTCCACTAAAGAAGAGCCAGTTCAGGAGCCCTGCACTGCGTTTGCCAACATGTCCCCGTCATCCAGCTCAACTCTGCAACAAGGCACTTTACAAGCAAAGTCCCTAGCAGCAGGGCTGCTGACAGCCTGAGATGTGTTACGGGGAGGTGCAAACACACAGCTGTGCAGGTGTGTGCTGCAGGTTCTGCTGGGCCAGGGAGGCACCCATGCAGCTGGGCGGCAGGAGGAGAGAGGCCGAGGGCCAGCTTCTGGGCTCCCTCAGCGGAGGGGCTGTGCTCATCTGCCAGGCTCCACTTCAGCTTCTAAGCATGTTAAAATTAGAAATGGGCGCGACAAGTGCTCAGGTGCCTTTGACTCTCAACCCTGTGTTCTTTCTGCCTGTGTCCAGCAGAAGAGCAGAGGTGCAAAAAGGAGCAACTTGTGTGGTTAGAAAGGAGACTTCGACGGCGTCAGCAGGTGGTACAGTTTTTGACTATAGAATTCTGTAAAAGTCAACCTAAAAATGAGAACCATTAAGACAGCTAGGTATAACTAAATCCAATCTACTCCCACAGCTCTCTGACAAGCAACTCAATTCAGTTACAGATGAAACAGAAATCCTGTCATGATAGGAAAGTCGTCTGTGAGCGCCCTCTGCTAACCCCACAGGGAAACTCATGTGCAAACACGGCCTGGCGGGAATGAGTGACATCTTTCTCAATGCAAAAGATCAACATGTAAAGACTTCATTTTTCCGCAAATGCACAGAACACTTCAAGTCACTATGATTAAAATCCTGAATAAAGATGACAGCAATTCTCCTACGGGATTCTAAAGTTATTTTTAAGAACTTACTGTTCATGGTGCAGGCCTACAATCGTGACAAGCCACTCGGACCTATGGTAACACCAAGAGGCTAAGTGGCCCAACCTCACATGCTACTCTGCTCAGGGGATTATGGACCCTGTCCCACAATTCCCTTATCACAAGACCAGGCCCAACTGCTCATATTCGCATGTTGCAGGCGTCAGTCCCTCAGAAGTAAGTAAAGGTGTGCCCGCTGGCTCAGAGGCAGACCTGCTTGCTCTCCTGCCAGTACACGGCTGCCTCCCACAGGCACCAGCCTACGCTGTTGGAAGCATGCGGTGATGACACATGCTGGTGAGTTACTGGCAACTTCATCTGTCCTGTGCCTTCATCACCTGGGAGGGACCTGCACTGCACGAGACAATTATCAGGAACACCCACCACCTGACACAGCTCCACACCTTCGGCCATCAGTCAGAGCAAACGCTCACAGTTCTCCACACATCACCCCATGAGTCAAAGGTGAAACAGGCAAACGCCCACTATGCGGAAAGAACCTGAAGCAGGCAGAGGTCCCCAATGCTTGGAGGGATGCGAATACATGAGGTCACATTGCTGTAATAAGGGCAAAACAGTTCAGGCTGGGAAGTCTCAGTGGGGAAACAGAGAAAGCAGCACGAAGCAGGACTTCCTTCTGTGAAGGCCACCCCAGAACCTGGGGAGGGGACCACTTCCAAAAGCTCTAGAATTGAACCCCTTGTTCCTCTGAGAACCCGCAGACCAGAAGGTACTCTGGAATCCACACACTGATGGGAGATGCCTGCGTGGCAATGGGTGCTTCAGAGCCAACACTCCCAGTCCAGGAAGGAGCACTACCAGGAGGGGACTTTGGTGGGCAGTACTGAGACCTCAGAGGCTTTCCTGTACCAGGACAGACTGGGTGACAACAGAGACACTGCACAGACACGGGTGTCAGCACTCATTGTTTTCTGGAATCCCTGGGCTTTTACAGCAGCCAAGTTGTTTTGTGTGGAAGTTGACAGGATTCTGAGCCTGAAGTCTTTTTTGTTTTGTTTTTCGAGACAAGGTTTCTCTGTTTAACAGCCTTAGCTGTCTGGGAACTTACCTTGTAGACCAGGCTGGCCTCAAACTCATGAGATCTGCCTGCCTCTGCGTCCCGAGTGCTGGGATTAAAGGTGTGCACCTCCACTACCTGGTTTTTCATTTTGTTTTTCCTGAAGTTTTTTTTTTTTTAAAGATAACTAAACAAGATGCAATGGGCAGAGGATCCATGACGCAAACACATGAGGAACCATCAACAACTCCCTTATCCAAGTGCTCTGAGAAAAACTAGCTCCTTCACTACGCTGCGAGAGGCCTGTGCAGCCCCAAACTTAACCACCACCAATGTTAAACAGTTTACTACTGGAAAATGAGTTCCAGGCAGCAAAATATAGTACAAATGTACTTAAAGGGCAAGCAGAACCACATAGGGCTAATGTCCTTCAAGGAAGAAAATGACTAACACAGACACAAGCACACAGACGGCTGTCTGGGCTAACAGGGTCCTTGGTTGGGGATTACTGGCTCCTGGGAACCCACACAGGCTCCCAGGTGCCACATCACACTCAGGAACATAAGAACAGGCTTTACACGTGCCCTTTCCCCACCTCCCACAATGTAGGTTGTGCAGTGCTGTGGCTAATGACTGATTCTATGGGAGCCCTCCAGGTCCCTGGCTGCTTGCCAAACAGCAGACCACCACAGGTCCCCTTGCTTCTTCCCTTGGGAGTCACACGACATAACTTCCTAGTAACTTATGCTGATTGAGCACAAGTCCCAGAATCACCAAAACCCACTGATTTTGCAAGAAGTAAATGAAAACAACTTACCCCAGCACACGCCCCAGCGAGCAGAACTCAGTTTACAGAGAGAAGCAGGGGGCAAGATTTTTCTCACTGGGTAGTCCAAGCATGCCTTGTTTTCATTGCACCACAGACACTGAAAGACACCAGCGTCGGAAGACCCTTCATACCAGGGCAAGACCACCTCCCTGCCTCCAGTGCTACCCATGCCAACATGTCTAACATGGAGGGATCTAAAGAATGCATCCTCCAAATAAATACTCCCACTCATCCTTGTTGCCCTTTGGTCATTGTCCAACACGGTGGCTGGCATCCCCGTCCACCGTACAGAGCCACACAGTCCTGAAAGCTGCCCTGCTCTCAGGGCCTTTGAAGCCTGCTTATTTTCTCTAGAGGCCTCTTCCTAGAGTCAGAAATGGTTCCCTCCTGTCTTCAAGGAGGCGTGCCCGGCCACCAGCCACCCAGATCCCCACTGTCCCCTGACAACACTGCTGCTTCCTCCCACAGCATGTCTCCTCATGCTGCACAGTGCACTTCCCAACTCGTGCAGGAGGTCAGGTAACTGTAGCCTTCACTGAGCACCCAGAAACACAGGCAGGGGAAGCTGAGCATCCAGCAGGTAAGTGCTCCTTCGGGATTTGCTGAACGGATGACACGACAAAGGGGAGCCACTACTGTAGGAGGTCCTGGACCTCCATCTTTACGTTGCACTAAATGTCCGCTTCTGAGGATGACACAACCAAGGACGAGAGCAGGGAGAACCCCCAGGGGCTCTTGTCGGGGTGGGAACGGAAGTGAAGAGACAGTCCTGCCACACCAGCTCATGTCAGAACTCAGTGCAGGACCCACCACACATACCACACAGTGCTAGACAGGGCTGAGGACGGCCGGCGACCAGCACAGCTGACCTAGGAAGGTGTCCTTAGGAAGACCACACACATCACAGGGAAAAGGAATTCTACTGTCTAGAGCACTGTCCCTGCCAGGGCCAAGAGGACATCTCCCTGATCACACATCTTCAGAGTAAGCATGTCACTGGATGTCAGCAAGATTAAGGACCAGGTCTGAGTCTCAGTTTGGAGTAACATCTACTAACATCAAAGCATGTGCTGGGCTACTGTGCAATGCCCACTGTGCACTCAGTGTCCTGGCACTGCGTGGCTAACAGCGGCAGAGGCCTGCAGATCCTGCTACGGAAAACATCTCCCATCCCAGTGGTTCTGTCCCACATTATTTCTGGTTACTCTTCCACTTTAAAAAGGGCTCAAGTCATAAGGTCTGATCTTCCAAGCTCCAATGAGAACACAGCCCTCGCAAGGCATGTTGTTCTACTCTTTTTAACTAAATAAGAGGCCCATCAACAACTTCACAGCATCAAGAAATGGCACAGCCTCTCTCTAACCCACTGGTCCTCTGAAGGCCTACAGGGGCCTATCTCTTCCCAGAACCCTGTCTCCAGGCAGGCCCCTGGGCCTGGGCTAGCCTTCTCCACCTTACCTTACTGAAGCCTTGTTGTGGGTTCAGGCTCTACCCGACTAGAGCAACTCACTGTGACCTGGGCGGGTCCCTCTCTGGACTCTGTCCTCACCATACACCACTCAGGGTAATGAGGTTATAAGGCTAGTACAACAATAAGCTATCTTTATGGCTGGGATAGCCTCCTAAAGGAAAAACCAGAACCTAAAAAGAGTCAAGAACCACTAGCACCTGGAGGAGGAGGTTCAGCAGTACCAATGTCAGTCCTGAAGCAGGTGCAGCTGCGTATTTTTGTCAGCAGATCCTACCTCCCACTGGAGTCTCACCAAGTGACAAGACACGTCTCAGATCTGCACTACTGTCACTTTAAAAAGCTACTGTTGCTCTTTACTTTTTCATAACACTTTTATTGATTATTTGGGTACTGCTGCTTTTTAAGATGCTCCCACTGTCCTATGGAGGAAGCCAAGAAGAAATACCACTCTGACCTGGATTGTCCTTAACCCACCATCAGGGAGGAACACACAACTGTGCAGCCCTGGGATGCCATGAAGGCCCCCTGGAGTCCCCAGGGGAAGCCTCTGAGGGCTGTTTTCTAATCAACTGCTGCTCCACTTCTGCTCCTCCCTGAGAGCTCCCGAGGCAAGCTACACAGCACTGGGTTAAACGTGCCCAAGAAGACTCCTCAGCTTCAAGGAGCAGCACAGAGGAGCCTTCCAGACTGGCCAAAGAGCTGGCCGTCACACTAGGGAAGCTGAGCGTCCTCAAAAGACATCTAGAGATCTCTGTTGTAAAGCCATTTCCCCACTGCTGGTCTGCCTATCCCAGAGTGCTGATGAATGTCTGTCCCACCAAAACCCAGGATGAGCCACCAGCAGGTACCCTCATGAGTACCTTCTACTCTAGGCCACTTCACAGGGTAGATTAGGGGACTCTGCTCCAGAATAGCAGCTACCTTCTGACTCGAGGGCACACAAGGAATTAAAGAATGGGACAAAGAGCAAACACGCTGGCTCAGTCTTCCCGGGGACCACATGGCCTTGAACTCTCTCACAGACTAAAGATGACCCTACAGCACTACACACAAAGGAAGAAGAATGCTGGCATTCTTGAGTGTGCATTCAAGCCCTGTGCTTGCTTGTCAAGTGCCTGTCATTGTATAAGCTATTACCTCAGCCCCCAACAGGCCTTGAAGGTTGGGCGACCCTCTAGAGAAGACCTAGTCAGAGGCAAGAAGTCCCAGTCATCAAATGCCAACATATTAGATGCTGTTGTCCAGCTGTCCTAAGCAGCTCCAGGAAGGGTGTATCCTCCACACTGCCTACCTGAGTCATGGATACTGGCTGTGCTGGATGGAGCCTGTGCCGTTCATGAGAAGGCTTCGGATGCCTGAGAGAAGCTGGAATAGGACTTAACCACCACTGTATAAAGAACCTAACAATTCTCAAACGACAGTGTGCTTCCAACACACATGAACTGGAGGGTATGGGTCTGACCACACTACTTACCGAGACATTCCTGAGGCACTCTTCACAAGATTTGTTTGTGTACACAGAACAACCTGCCAGGAGAGACAAAGGCATCAATCACCGAAGGGCAGAGAAGACACTGGTGCTCTGAACCTCTGCCAGGAATGATCAAGACTCTGCTGGTACCGGCCTGCTTCATGGCACCCAACTTACTCCTGTGCAAGCCAGTCCCAGAAGAGCCACTCCACAGCTCTCCCTGCAAGGACTCTTCTGGGAAGGAAGATTCCAAACACAAGCAGCCCTGTGTTACAGCTCTCCTCCATAGGTGAGCCATAAACCTGTGCAACCACTGACATGCTGAGACCTTCTGCCACCAGCATGCCCGTGAGCAGGAGGCCACGGCCGGAAAGGAACACGCCTAGAGGAAAAGCCAAGCTTGCAAACTTACCTCTAGATTTCAGGATCCTGAGGCAGGCTTCCCCAGACCCAAGAAGCCGGGTGGTATCAGCCTGCTCTAGGCATGCAGAGCACCTGGGGCACACTGCCAGCACCTACAGCACTGTTTGCAGGAAAGGGCCAAAGACTATATAGCTATTGGCCCTGGATCTCAAGCAAATCAAAGGTACAGAAATAGCGTATCAAACAAGTATCTCTCATGCTTTCCAACTTGGTCCACTACTCTCCATCATCCTTAAGACAAGCACACTTTGGAAGGAGCACTGCATTCAAGTCACTGGCTGCCAGGGAAATGCAAATTAAAACTGCAAGGAAAAAAACGTGTAAGAAAGGCTGAACTTAGGGAGATGACCAGGAACACAGCAACAAAAATGCACATCTGGAGTTGCCTCAGCCATTCTTAGAAATGGTCACTCCCACAGCTAGCAAGCGCATTCGAGGTATCTTATTCAGGACATCAGAAGACATACCCGAAGACAGCCCTGTGCAGGCATGCTCACCGCAACTCTATCCACAGAGACCCAGATGTTCACTCCTAGAAGGATGGACAGGTGGACTGGAGCACAGTGGAGCAACTTCAAGCCACAAAGAAAAGTGAAATAAATGAAACTGAGCAACACCATGTAGGCTGAAAGAAGCCTCACTCCAAAGATCACCTCCCAAAGCCATGCACTTCTACACAATGGGGACCCACCCACCAGGGTGAGAACAGGCGCTTCTGGGGGCTCACTGTTTGCTAGGATAGTCTGCATCTACAGTAGCCGGGTTACATGAGGAGACTTATCCAGGGATACGTTTAAGCTTTCTAATCTCACAGAAGGAAATTTTCTCAAAGGGAAAAACTGGTGTGGAGCAGACCTGTAAGCCCAGCCCCAACCACTTGAGGGCTGAGGCCTGGGGTTCCAGAGGTCCTGTCAGTGTGGGTTACACAGAGATCCTGCCTCCAAAAGACAGAAGGAAACCAAGACAATACTTGGGCTCTGGTGGTCTGCCACCGATCTGGAGCTACACTCAGAAAAGGCTGCACCTAGGCAGGTAATGGCACAGGACTATCAGCAAAACATGGTGATAAAACTAAGTGGTGGGAGCCTGGTGGTGGTGGCGGCACACGCCTTTAATCCCAGCCCACAGGAGGCTGAGGTACCTCCATGAGTTCAAGGCCAACCTGGTCTACAAGAGCTAGTTCCAGGACAGGCTCCAAAGCTACAGAGAATCCCTGTCTTGGGGGGGGAAACCCCACACAAACAAACAAAAAAAGCTAAGTGGTGGGGACACAAGCAGCCACTGTAGGGTGGCTCCTGGGCTTCCCCTCGGGGCAGACCTGAGGGACAAGCCAGGTGCTACTACTCACTTGGTCCTAGCTCTGTCTATCCACAAAGACTAGAAGGGCAAGAAGCAGGGCACAGTGGCACACGCCTTTATTCTCAGCACTCAGGAAGCAGAGGCAGGGGGATCTCCGTGAGTTCAAGGCCAGCCTGGTCTACAGAGCGAGTTCCAGGGCAGCCAGAGTTACACAGTTGAGACTATGTCTTGAAGGAAAAAAGAAAAAAGAGAAAAAGAAAAGAAAAAGAAAGGGCAGCACCAAACTTGGGTCCTCTATGAACAGGCTTTCTGAAGACAAAGCTGAACCAAGGAGTTTAGAGTAAACGGAGGAGCTCAGAACAACTTAAGATGACTCTAGGGTCAGAGGTCAAGCAGAAAAGGAAGGACCTCACTGGACAAACTGATAAAGCTGAGGGTGGACTGTGCAGTAAACCAAGAGTCTGAGTTCCATTTTAACACCGCAGCTTTGGCAACTATGTTCTAGCTGAGCAGATAATAGCCTCGTTCTTAGGAGGAACTGCTTTTGAAGAATTTAGGGGCACAAGCCACCTCAGCCACTTACTCCCATGATTTGGTCAAATTAGTAACAAGCTGTAAGATTATAATGTGCAATAAATGTTTAATTACCAGATATTTTATGATAAGACACTAGCGAACAGAGAGAGGGAGGGCGTGGTCAGCAAACATGCAGTCACTCTGGAGAGTTGTACCATCCAGGAGCTCACTGTACGCCCCCCCCCAGCTCCCCTCCACGGAGATCCTTCTCATTCTGGTGACAGCTGAGGGTGTGTCAAACGCACCCACTATCCAGCTCTTTTTCAAAGTCATCCACGAGAAAGGCTGGCGTTGCTTCCTATCAGCTGACAGGGCGGCCCAGTAATGGCGAGGTCTGGATCTCTGTTACGGGATATTCTGGTAACTATGCTTTCGAGAACTGAAAGAGCTGAGTTCCAAAGGTACACACATCGTGAGCTCTGGCCACCCTCTCCATTACTAACTAGGAAATCTAAATCCTTGCAGGCCAGCCTTCCTCCTCCCCAGAAAGCATGAGCAGCAGGCATCCTGGCTGAAGTCGCAGACTCATGTGGCAAGGAAGGAAACAACTGGCAACCTGCTGCCCCACAGCTCACACTT
>LOJH01001041.1:38466-52700 GCA_001685095.1 Ellobius talpinus | reverse complement strand
TACTCCTTTAATCTATGACTGTCTGTACTCTGTCTCTTTAAAGACTTTGTTTTAGTTTATCTATATTTTTTCTTCTCTCTCCAAAGCCTATGCACATTTTCAAAACACACTTTATGTCATTTGGATGTCTTTTATGTCTGAATRTGTCTTTATTGTGCATCTGTAATCCTTTTTTGACCAGGACCACTTCTTAAAATGCTAAGCGGCATCTTAGTTAGGACTAAGGCTGCTTTGCCTTTTGGCTCCACCCAGTCCAACATGGCAGAGGCATGTTCACTACCTTTGCAAGCCATCCACAATGCCCCAGTTCCAGGTATGCAGCAAGTCTGTGTTGCACCATTAAGTAGTTTGTAAAAGCTCACAAACCCCATTTAAATACTCAGCATTGTGAAAGGGCCACAATTCGTGCTGGCAGCATGAACCAGGAAGCTGCCACTGCACAGTTTTTGCTGCTAATGCTGAACGTTAAGAAGACATCTCTTAGAGGAACCATGGTAGCCCTGTTTGTCACCATCAAACACAGACAATTGGAGAAACCAAAATGCTGCTAAACTTTGTTTTAGCGTGTGTCTAAAATGTTTTTCCAAGCTGTCTCAGGTTTTAAATAAATGTAGTTGAGAACAGATTGGAGCACCAGTGTGGGCCTGACTTCATACATGTACAACCTGAAGGTGGGAAACCCAAACTGAATGCTGGGCGAAAGGGGATATACAAACTTTACAGCTGCATTTATAGTATAAGAGACCATGACCAATTGGGCTGGTATCTTAAAGGCTATTGGCTGAAGCAGATCCCATGGCACCTGCCAGTGTGACTGAGTGGGTAGAGTCAAAATCCTGGTCACACATTGAACTCTGTAACTCCTGTATGGCTGAAGTCAGAATCCTGATCTTACAGTGACCTCAGAAACTACTGTAGCCCTAAGGAGAATTCCAAATGCATGCCTACTTGCTTACCCTTTTGTGCTAGATTAGCTGACTAAGCAAACCATGAATGTGTGTCTGGGAAGCTGTTGTTGGCCACAGTATCCTGGATTCTACTACTACAATTAGAAGAGAATTAGGAAAAGTAAAGGTCTGAAAACAATGATGCCATGGAACTGAAGTGTGCATTCACACGTGTTAGTGTTCCCTTTCTAGAAAACTTCCTGTGATCATTGCATATAACATTAATTTAAACCCTACCTGTGTGTAAATTAAAGGAGCATTGTTAAATAATGGAAATACAGGATATTTTCATAGATGTTATGACAGTTGCCACAAAACTCAGGGATTGACTGATGATCCTAAGAAATAGCAATGTGGTTCTGTACAAGAGGCTTTGAAAAGCATTTTCAGTTTTAGAGTGCAGTAAAAAGGAGTATTGGATAGAAAAAAGGCACAGGCTAAAAGCAATAGCCCCCAGTGAACCATATCTAATGTATATTCACAATACACATACTTATTTGCAACAGTGGGACTGACAACCTTGGGACTCCTCATTACTCACAGAGAAAAAAATGTGCTTGAACTGTGAAGGTCAGTAAGTATAATTAAAGGTAGAAATACTTAACAGAGAAAGAGGAAATCAGACACAAATTGTTTAATTATTCTGTCAAGTTATGTGAAAAGTGGTCTTTGTTTAATTTATAAAAGCACACATTATATTGAAGAAAGAAAATGAGAAAATAGTACAATAGAGTCCATAAATAGTCTGGCTGATTTGTTCTCTTTGCTCTGCAGTTTATAAGTCATGACTAATATTTGTGTCACAAAAACAATTTGATAAATATCGTGATTTATCCAGATTTTATGGTCACATTCCTTGAGTGGTAGCATCGCTGATAGTCATCAAACTGATTGTAAGAAACCATAGAAATCAAGGGAAGGGCCATTGTTTCATTTTTAGAGAACTATAATTCCAGAAAAGGAGTATGATGAATTGTTCTTTTATTAATTCTCTCAATTTACTTCGTTGAATAAATAAAATATAACCTACTTGACCAGCTCCTGATTATCTCATTTTTCGTCAATCTACTAGTGATCAGTAGGGAGTAGTGTGTGTGTCTGTCTGTCTGTCAGTCTGGTCTGTGTTTGTGGCATTTTTGGAAATGATATTTAATGTCAAAATGAACTTTGGCAATAGATTATACCAGTGTGACTTCACAAGAAAGGCCTGGAAGGGTTATTTGTAGGTGCTCCAGTGGATAGATAACAGGGAGAGTTTATTAATCCACCCCAAATTAAAAAGAAAATAACAAAAAAGAAAAATGGATAAATTAAAATTTGAATGTAAAAAATAAGAATAATCTAAGTAGATTCAACATGATGGGCCACAGAGAGAGCAAGACCAATCAGTGTTCATATGTGTGTGCATATATGTCAGGGTCTTTGGTTCAATTCCATTGATTCACATGTCTACTTTTATGCTAATACCAAGCTGTTTTTATTACTATAGCTCTATAAAGTCAGTGATGGTGATGCCTCCAGAAGTTTCTTTATTGTACAAGATTGTTTTGGCTATGCTGGATTTTTTGTTTTTCCATGTAAAGTTGACTATTGTTCTCTCAAGGTCTGTAAAGAATTATGCTGCGATTTTGAGAGGGATTTCCTTGAATCTGTTGATTGTCTTTGGTAAAATTATCATTTTTATTAGTTTATCCTACCTATCCATGAGCATGAGAGATATTTCCATTTTCTGATGTCTTCTTCAATTCTTTTTAAAGATGTAAATTTGTTGTCATACAGGTCATTCATTTGTTTGGTCAGAGTTATGTTATTTGTGGTTTTTATAAAGGGTGTTCTTTCTCTAATTTCTTTTTCAGTCTGTTTATTATTTGTATATAGGAGGGCTACTGACTTTAAAATTAATTTTGTATTCTGTCACATTAATGAAGATGCTTATCAGTTGTAGTAGTTCCCGGGTAGAATTTTGGGGTAGAATTTTAGAGTTAGTATTCTGTAAATCCAGCTGCTTTAAATCTCTTCTCTGGATCTCATTGTATAATGATTTCTATGCTCTTGGTACTCTCTCGGTAGAAATGCCATAACAAATGACAGCCTTCTACCTTTGAATAGAACCATAGGACAAAAATAAATGTCTCTTCTTATATAATTTATACACCCTAAAGTAACTAACAATACGTATGTACCTAAAACGGACAAAGGATTTTGCTAAAATCAAAGTTGGAGATACACACCTAACATAATATACTGCTCAATTTTTTTTTCAGTTTTCACATTCCTCCCAAGAATGGTTTAAAATGTCTTTTCCACTTTCCTCCTATTATTATGAATGAAAATTTCATATTATAAAGGAAAATTCTGTTTAATTTCTATATTTAAAATAAAAATGAAAGACTTCTGTCTTATTTAGAAACCTCTGTAATACATGATAATAAATCCCATGCAAAGCAGCTAAATACTAGATGATACTTATTTGCCACAGCATAGACTAGTTTCTTTCTTCCCTTTATCCAGTTTATTGAGAAAGATGAATCATCACAGCGAGCAGGCAGGTGAGGCTCTGAGGGAACCACTTCAGATAAAACAGTCAGAACAGATGTGCACTGGAGTTCTGGCACAGTGTGGAAGCCAGCACAGATGCAACCTCATGAACTAAAAGGACAGAGAGCTGAGTGGTTAGAGCACTTGGCTGACATGTGTAATAGATAAAGGGAAGAAAGAAACCAAAGTGCTAGAAGTAAAAAAAATCTGGATAGATAATTGAGGGTGTTAGTGACCTGCCTTGAATCATCCTGTCTTGGCACGTGGACAGCCGCTGCCACGTGTTTTGAATGACGTGCCTTGCTTTAACTCCACCTAATTTTACTAAAATTTACTGTTAAAGGTTTTGCTAAGTGCTTCTCTTTTTTTCTTTGAAGGAGATAGGGATGTTCGAGTTCTGAACAGAAGAGATACATGATTCAAACGCTACCTAAAAGAATCTACCATATATGAGTAATATTTTGGTGTGTTTTTCAAGTGTGACTATGGGATATGATAAAATGGAAGACAAAAAAATGATCAGTTTTTGATTTTTGGCTGAGCAACTTGAGGTCTTGATATGCTTCTTTTCTCACTTTGCTAACTTCTTTATTACTTACCCAATAATTATTAGCCTTTTCTTATACTTCAAAGTAGAGTATTTAACTAAATAATTTGCAAAAATATTTAAATGCATCCATATTGCTAGAAATCATTCAAATGTTGACCTTTATACTCCGTCATGAAACTTAATCAACTCTTTCTGGGTAGAGAGCTGGAATTTAATTTTGGTGAACTCTCTTCAGAATGTTGGTTTTTCCACTTCCTTGTAAGTTTTCAGTATCTTTAGAACACTTTCATTGATAATTTACATTTAAATGCATACCTGAAAACCCTAACAAAGAAATTTCTCCACTTGTCATCTTTCTTAAAAATATTCAAAGACTGAAGAAAATAATCATTTCCATAGTCATGAACACAAACATACATAGTTTTAAAAATTAAAAAAAGCAGCTTAAAATTATGAATATTTGATACACTCTATATGTACTAACCTAAATTTTTGTGACAATTTAATCATATTGTCCACAGACTATGCACTATCTCTACTGAACCATGTTTATGTTGTTAAGAGCTCAGTGCTTCAAACACTTCTCTCTCATCTGACTGTGTACACTAAGTCATCAAGTAAATTTCAATAGTAGAAAGTGAATTATATAAATATATGCCACTTAAAACACACCTTTAAATACAGCGAATAGTTTTTTCAAAATATGACTGAAGAGGATTTAAGGAAAACACAACAAAAATAAAAATACAACAACAGAAACACCCCTTGTTATTTCTCCTTCCAAAATTCAAAGCTCTGTTAATACTTTATTCGTTTTTTGTTTCTAGGTTATAGGATTTGGAATAATCAGTTTGTAACATATATATTCTGATTGTTAGATTAATAAAAAATCATGGTAATTAAATTAAACAGGAGATGGAATAGAAAAATACCTACATAAGAAGGAGATTATCATGAGAAGATTGTGTAGGAAACAGTGGATTGCATGGGGGTCGTAACCCTAAGCGTAAGGACGGAAGGATGCAGAGGAGGGAGCAACAAAGATGCTGTTCACCTGATGCTCCATTTTTCTGTCATAAAAATTGATCAACTTTGAATTAATTCTGAGATGATTAATATTCTGAAAAATTCACCTAGATATATGTACAGAATTTGTTCTTATAGTGTAGTTACTACCATCTTAAAACTTTTAATGTAACCCTTATTTTCTTCAGAAAAGAAGTGATTATTGCTTTAGCGTTGGCTTCCTTCGCCTTTGAGAGCAATTCATACACTTAGTAAATGACCAACAAAAATTATTTCAAATGGAAATTTTTCCAATTTTTTTATTTACTTACTAAGTTCTGAGTGATGTTCCTCTTTGCCTTATGATTTGTAAAATATACTTTCAAAGTACTTGAAGCAATTTGTACCTCTGTGACCAGCTGCCTCAATCGATGCATTTCTGCTTTTATTTTATTTGTTTAGAGACATGAAGATCTTTCTGATAGTTGAAGTGGGATTTTAGATTATAGTACCAGCAGACAATTTCTTGGACAAATTAGTATTTAGGTCACTAAATTGGGGGAAGGGAAAAATTTTATTCCACTATTGAAGTAGTCGATGTGTCTATGGCCAAAGATTACCCTGGAGGCCACCGAACTGGGAAATGGTCCAAAGGTGCTGAATACCTTCTGTTTTGAGAGACACACCCCTGCTTTGAGAACACATGCTAGTGCTGAGAGAGAGAGAGGGGGCAGAACCTATTTAATAAGAACAGTGGGAAAAATTAGCTACATGTGCTGGCAACTTCAATATTTCCATGACAATGTCCATCTGAATTGCAACATTTTGTTCATTTCCCACCGAAGTCATTTAAATAGCATTGTAGAATGCCAGATATTATTTGTCCCTGCAAAAGCACAGTGATAGCTTTAGGGTCATATGTTATTTTGAAGTAGGGTTTTTGAATTTTTCATTCACAGCCAATTTCTCTTCACAATTTCTTAAAAACAGCATATATAACTTTGTAGTAGAGTTTGTTCTTGGGCAATTTTATATGTGTATAATATTGTAACATCCCCTCTTGCTACTCCTCCCTCTTATGTGCCCTCCTCCTCTTCCCTTATATCTCCTTCACACATTCATGTGTATTATTATGATCAATTTCCAAATACATCATTTAGTCACATTTTCCATGGAAATGTGAGATCAAATTCAGAAATTGCTATGATTGTTGATGAGATATGGAAATAAGTAACTAGTAATGTAGTAACTTATGTTCTTCTAATCAATATAAAATGGTACTATTCAAAAATGATCCCATGAAAGTGAGGTGCTTCCTTTAGTATTCAATGAATGTACTGATGGTTGATAGTTTATCTTTTTAAAGTACCAATAAGAAACACTGATTTCTTACTTTCCTAATATGCACATTTCTTTGGATGGAACATTCTTTTTACTAAGATCTATGGCTTGGCAAGAATTTAAGATTCCCGAAAGAATCTAAATGCTCATCCAAAGATCCAGGTCCCAAGAGTGCATTCTTACCCAGTGATGAGTACAATGGAATCCAAGTTCAGCTTCCTTTTTCTTAGGTAAAGATGATCAGAGGAAACCCATTTTCCCACAGGTGATGCATGTGCGTCCAGAGTAACTAGAAATATGAGACAGAAAATTCTTCTCACTCTGAACTCTGAAACAATTTTATTTCTATACAGGGCTTCCTGTGAAGTCTTGTACTGACTTCAAGTGCTAAGTGTCAAACTCTAGCAATGCTGTTAGGTCTGGCTAACAGTTTGGGAGTTTTTTTTTTACTATGTGGTGAGGAATGGACCCTAAATTAGTGTTTATCTGCACCTCTGCACCTTCTAGGTGTAAGTGTAGTTTTATGTCTCAAAGTGTGTTTAAAAATTGTCTTGTGTAAAGCACCTTGATACCGTGTTCCCAATGACATCTCAACTTCTCTGGATCTCACTCTAAGGCCTATTCTCAGACTCTGAGTTCCCCGCCATTTGTTTTGCTTAGCATAAAACCTTACATTTATTTGAGGCACCTCACAGAATAGTTTTCTGGAGATATAAGTCCTGGAAGCTTCAAGATTTAAGCATAGGGCAGTAAATTCAAGATTTCCCTTCATAACTCAAACAAAAATGTCCAAAGAATTCTATGGAGTTTCAGTACTCTATATCATCTCAGAATAAATATATAAACTACCTCTTTCCAATGTTCCTGCAGTATCATGGGCCACAGCTTATGTTCAAGATAAATACTGAAAATTTCTTATCTACCCTACTACATACAATTTATGGAAAAATGTGGGGGAAGCTGGTTTTATGAAAAAGTAAGTCCAACAGAGACAAATTCAAACAGATACATTTAAGGTCAATGACTAATTTATGCAAATATCATAAAAACATCTGAAAAATATAAATGAATTGTTTCATGTCAAAAGAAAGTTGAAGCATGATACAATTAAAATACTTTGTTCAGTTTTCAAAGCATTTATAAACACACAAAGTGAAGGATTATGTTTCAAATAATTCTTAAAGTAAAAATCAAGTTATACAAAATGGTTAAAAATTAATCTAAGACAATGAACAGTCACATGACCAAAGACAAGTATTATTAAAGATTGTGGATAATGATGTAAAAATATATTTGTTATCTCCTCTGGGACTCTTCATTACTTATATAACAGTTAGGTATCACGTCTACTATCTGTCCTATTTCACATGTTTGGAAATGTAACAGGATCCAGAGGCTAACAGTTGCTTTAGCCCAAGCTTTCAGGAAGAAAATAAAACACAGATTTATGGAAACAGCCAACTCCATACTTGAAAAGTATATATCTACATAAATGCGTGCTCTTTCAAATACTTCAGAATAACTGTAATCTAAAATCTGCTGTATAAATTGTTCCTAAGTGGGAATGCTGACACATTCTTGTAATGCCACACTTGTAATGTCTGATCCCAAATTCTTTTAACCAACATTCCCCAAAAACAAATATAGAATGGCAGTGTCTCTCTGTTAGCTGCCCATGCCTGTAGTCTCTCTTCATGTTCTGTGTCTGTGTTCCCTCTGTTTCTCTTTTCTCAATGGTCTACGTCATCACTCCAAATTCTAAGTGCTTGTCACATGCTCTTTGGAGAAAGGTTTACGTCCTGTGTAGAACCTGGTCATGCTCCCCATTACTCAGAGAGAAAAGCTCTATTGACATACCCATTTAACACCATTAGAAATTCTTTTAATGCATTGGAAGAGGTGAAGAAGTAGTGGATTCAATATATTACTCCTCAATAACACATGTTCCCTAGAATTTGGAAACAAGGCAATGGTTCTCATTGGTGTGTGTGTGTGTGTGTGTGTGTGTGTGTGTGTATTTGTACAGCAGAAGATGACCATGGTCTTTATAAACCAAAAAAGGAAGTACCACGTGTGCTTTACCATCCTTCTCCTCAGTTCAACAGTCAATACTTAGTACCAATATCCAGTGAGTAGGACTGTAGTGCTTTCTTCTTAGTCTTAGAAAAGCAGAAAGCAGAAGCTGGGCTTTTATTAAGTCATGGTGATTTTCAGCTACATATCAAATCATGGGGCATTTAGATCATTAAAATCAACTTGCCCCAGAACCCAAATTATCTTGCCCAGTAGTTAGTGCAGGCTATTTCAGCCTGCCCTCTGCCCCATTCAAGGGCATGAAGAGTAAGAGAAGGTTTCCCAAGTGCACTGCTCACAGACCTCATGAGAGCCAATATGAAACCAGTAGTCTCCAATGCTCCCAGTTTGTATGATTTTGAAATGCGGATATTGAAAACATTGTGAATTTAGCATAAAATTTCATAGGTAACTGGCCACCTGCTGTAAGTACACATACGCACGTGTGCGCCCTGTGACAATTGATCCTTTACATTGGTGTGATTTATTATTTTCATTTTTCTTGCCTGTCCATTTTTGCTAAAAGAGGTTTTATTTTATAATTTCTTCAGACTTTATCTTGGGCAAAATTGTGAATGGCATTACAAATGACCAAAAGGAAAGGTGTCCCCCCAGTTTCCTTATTTACGAAGATCAATGCCATATTTGATTATTTTGACTATTATATATAAACTTGAAATATGATTCTATACTTATCCTTATGTGGGGATCCAGTCTCTAAGAATAAGAAGACAAGATGATCAGAACAGCACTGGCAATGTTTTCAGATGGATTTTTTGCTGAATTACAGGACAATCTGGCTGGCCTTGATGTCATTCCTAATTAGTCTATACACAGCATCAGCATCTGGACTGTCTACTTATCTACCTGTGGTAGATATTCAGGGTTAGCATAAATGACATAGTAGTCATAAGGAAAATCCGACTATGTATTTTTGCCAATTTTCCAATCCCAAAATCTGCAGAACAATATAAACAAATCACATTTTAGTGTTGCTTATTTCAACTGTGGTTCTGGAAAACAGACATAAACCTTTCTGTATATTAGGTCAGCACTCTTTACTGAGCTACTGCCTCAGCCTTTCACCTATAGGCTTTCTGGCATTCGTGTTCATATGATCATTGAGCATCTTATTTTCACAATTCTGCAATAAGTATTTTCAGATGTTTATGTTTTATAAGATCTTGGAATCAATGAAACAGTGTGTTTCAGATGGTGATTTTCAATAAAGATTCTATAATATAAATAGAAACAGTATAAATACTAAGTGGCACTGGTGAGATCTGTCTGGTTAATTTCTTCAAGTATTGGAATATTTCAAAAATAACATGCTAACATTATCTAATCTATGTTTTCCACTAGTAAAGTATTCAAAATAAATTATGTAAAGTATTGGATAGTATTGGGGAATTCGAAGTGTTAAGGAACAGTTTGAGATAGTTACTAATTGCTGTCGAAATTATTTCTCTGTGGGACTCTTTCACACTGTGCTGTGTGGGGTTAATGGGCTCTGAAGAATCAGGGATGTCTTTCAATTGGTGCATGGTTTTGCAAATGATGCTATTCTTGTGCAGCTGAAATGACATTTGTTAATGACCCTCCCTTATCTTAGCAAGCAGGAACTATAATACAGATGTATCTTTTTATTTACAGAGAAATTAATACCACAAACTTGAGCTTCACCGTGGTTTTGATGTAGGCTTCCCTGGGACAGCATGGTCTTTGTTTTCCGTGAGCTCCACCGTGCTGCGACAGCTGACTGTTTTGCTTTTCAGTGTTTCCAACCCCGTCATTCTCTCTGTGGTGGGGCAAGTTGGTTTGGTTTCATTTCTCAAAAAGCCCTGTCTGATTAATCTGTTATGGAACTTACTCCCCAGTGCTTGTAACACATATTGCTTTCTTTATCATTCCATATAAAGAACTCAGCTGAGAAAACGGGATATTTAAGGGACAGTGTGAGAGGCATGTGTTATTCAACAACTTTTAATGCCTTTCAAGCTCTGTGCCCGGCTCCAGTGAGATCCCTAGAACCGTTTCTGAGCCCATGACTTTGTTCCTTACAGGGCTCTCTAAAAATACTTTCAACTTGTTCAGAAAGGACTAATATGTTGCCATGTTAGTATCTAACTGCGGACAATAGTATCAAATTAAACATCCAGGTTCTCCATCTATAATGCAGTGTGAAAGTTTTGTGTGTCTTCAGTGCAGAAAATAAGAAGCTATATTGTGACATCGATGAGATGGTATAGGAACAACTTCTTCCAACCTTACCGTTGTATGTTTGTGTCCTGGATCAAGAAATAGCAAAATTACGTTCAGTTTCTGCAAATGTACTGGTTCATTGGATAGGTTTTTTTGGTTTTTTTTTTTTTTTGGTGTGCTGTATTTTTCTCTTCTTTTCACCTATCTATTTAGTCTGGTTTACACATATTTGGTGATAAGCTATCTCAAACCTTTCAAGAACAGAATAATTTGAACAATAAGTATCTCCTTTTATATACCTCTTAAAAGTTAGATCCAACAAATAATTCCATTAATTAATCAGTTTAATTAGATTTAATTAGTTAAATCTAATTATTATTCATATACTATTAGGCACCAGCTCTATTTCTCTGTATCCAATGTAATTTGGAAGGGAGGTCTTCCACAATAAGGCCTTAGCGTCAGTTTGAAGAAAGCAGCCAATAGCCTTAGCAATAGTCTGAGACGTGTAGGATTCCATGGAACACCTTTGGCCAACAACTCAACTAGTTGTAACCCAGTCTTAGCACCGGAAGTTTCACTTGCTGGTGAAAGATGTCTAGCTGAGACGTTGTCTCCTCCAGTGTTTGGTGACTCCATTTAATTTCTTTGTATATGTGTATATTTTAAGAAGCTTCTACAATAGTAGGTTTCCACGTGACTCCTCAAATGGCCCTTAGTGGTAGTTGTCCCTTCCAAATCACTTCCCTTCCCTCCATCTTAATTTCCCCTTCTCACTTCATCCTCCCCCTCCAGTCTCCCCATGTGTCTCGGTAACTGCATATTGTTTCCTCCTCAGGAAATCTTTCCTTCCACACCAGCCCCTCACTCTATTTCTAACAACTTTAGTTACACGGACTGTAACATGTCTGTTGAAGGCTTAACTACTCTCATTTGTTTATTGTTTCCCTTATTATTTTTGTTTTGTCGATTTTAAACTTTGTTCCATTATCCTTTGGCAGTTTCATACATTTATATATTGAATTTTATCTCTTACCTCCCTGACATATCTGTCCAACATGACTTCCTGAAACCCTTCTCAATAAAGTCCCTACCTTGTTTCATGTCTTCTGTTTGTTTGATACATTGAGTCTGAACTCAATAAAGTTGTCTTCCTGGACTTGAGTAGGACATTATTTGGTGGGACATGAATAATTTATCAATTATTAGATCACTGAAGAATACATGAGCCATCAATAGCCCCTCTGGAAGAAGTAGAAACTCAAGAGCCATTATTCATTTTGTGCTAAGATGGTGGGAGCCCTGATCTGATGCAAGACTTTTGCATGTAACAGGTAGTAAATTCATGCGTGTGTCAGGAGTGCATCAGATGTGTTGTGCAGAAGACACTGATTCACAACATTTCTTGTCAGCCTTTGGATTTTGTTCTCTTTCTGACTCCAAGTCTTCTATGTTCACTAAGTGTTAGCAAGTTGTGTGGAGAAGTGACATACGCACATACATACATACATACATACATACATGTATATATGTCCTAAATTATATATATGGGAATATACATCTTCTCAATTATATTCAAACAGTCTGCAATGACTTATTCTGTACTTTGACCAGCTCTGAGTCTCTCTATTAACCAGCATCCACAGCAAAAAGAAGCTTCTGTGGTAAGGGCTAAAAGCTGCACCAACGTACGGGAATAAAGAAAAGTATTTAGAAGGCAGTTTGGTATCATGTTCACTTAGAAAAATAGTAGCAGTAAGTTTCTTTCGAGGCGATGACCTCCCCAGCCACAAGTCCTTAGCCTGTTCTATAGTACCATTCACCGCAGCTGGTAGAGCTAGACTTAATCTAATCAAAAAGTAGTGGATTAAACCCATCACATTTGTGACACTATTGTACCAATGAACATATTTCCTAGGCCAGTGTGTACTATTGCTCTTGTGGTTCATGGCCGATCAAGACTGGCCATGCCCACCCTCCACCCAGCAGCCTGCTTAATTCTTTTCAGCTCTTTGAAGTCTAACCAACAGGGAGAAAGCTTCCCCGCCAGTACCAGCTTGATTTTTCCATGTCTTTTGACCAAAGTACATGTGTCTTCAGCAATAGGGTCCTGCCATCAAGGTCCTCTGAGTGGTCAGGAACAATGGTAATAGCCTGAATTGGTTTTAGGGCCTATGTGATCTCCCTTGACCAAAATCTATAGAGAAAATATCCCATTCCTGACCCTTGGATTTTTGTTTAATAACCTATGACTTTTGGGAGCAGTGTTTTCCTGCCGTATAAAGTACCTCCATTCAAATTCTTTTGCATAAAAATAAAAATGCCAGTTGATGGTAGCACACCCCCTTAATCCCAACACTCGGAGACAAAGGCAGCTGGGTTTCTGAGAGTTTGAAGCCAGCCTGGTCTACAGAGTGAGTTCCAGGACAGCCAAGGATACATAGAGAAACCCTGGCTCAAAAATATTCTGTATTACATGTTTAATAAGTTTATAGGATAGTAAGATACCACTGGCTTTTCAAACATCAACAGTGTTATTTAGCTTATTTGTATCTCGTTACATTTCTTTCACGTAAGTAGTATTTATTCCCATTCTGATGTTCCTGCACAGACAAACGCTATTGGCTGTTAAGAGTATATACACCAAAGAGTCTATGAGGCGTCTCACCAGTGTCTGAGGTACTGCACCCCCTCTGGTTGGCATCCCTTCACACCTTGAACTCACATCTACTATACGATTTGTTACATCATGCTGCAAGCACCTGTCTGTTTTCTTGTTCTGTTTACATTTGGGAACAGAAACCCCATAATCTAGAGAAAGTATCAGTTTGCTCTAACAAAATGCTCCTGGGTGTGGTGTACAGCCGAAATGAATTCAGCCGTTCTGGGGGCCTGGGTCCTGAGATTGGTTTGGATTGTTTCTTCTGAGGCATCTTTCTTAGGCTCATGGGTGTTGGCCTCCTTTGGCCTTCACAGTTGAGCTTCCATGTATGGCTGCACCAAGACTGCTTGCTCCTATAGAAACAGCGAACAAGGAGGAACAGAGCGCACCCTAAGGATACCACTGAAACTAGTCGTTAACAGTCCCTACGTCCAAATAGAGGCAGTGTTTGAACTACATGGTCTCAATACTTCAACATACAAATTTGGAAGACACAACTAAACCCATAGTAGAAACCATTTTAATTTCATTTTAGTCCAGTATCTCTGCTTATGATAGAAACAAAAACATGTTTGTTAATAAATGTTAAATTATTACAAATATAATCTTATTATTTGTGATATATTAAAATAATTTTTTCAAAATTATATTTGTAACACAAAACCAAAAAAACCTACTGTTATGCGTTTGTATGTTACAAAGCAATCATTAGTTGCCTCTAGTTATTTTTAAGATAATAGCTGCCAGGAGAAGGAGAATTGTATCTCACAGGGATGACCACCCTTACTGATTGTCCAATGCCAAGGGGTCAGCTCTGTAAAAATATACAGACAAAGAACAAAAACAGACTCAGCAAGTCTACAAGTTGGGGTGTGTGTGTGTGTGTGTGTGTGTGTGTGTGTGTGTGTGTGTGTGT
>LOJH01001041.1:11114-38436 GCA_001685095.1 Ellobius talpinus | reverse complement strand
GGTGTGTGTGTGTGTGTGTGTGTGTGTGTGTGTGTGTGTGTGTGTGTTACAATAATCAATGAAAAGAAGCTATCAACTTGAGGGTAGATGGGGACACGAGAGGTATTTAACAGGTTATCTCGGAGGTGTGGAGGAAGGAAAGCTGTCTAATCCTCCTTCAATTAAAACATATTAAAACAAAACAGCAACAAAAAAGCAATTAAACCTTAATCAGTGTGTTCCTGAAAGAGGTTCATTCCCTGGCCAGGAAAGGCCATCCGGTTTTGTCATGCTGCCATCTCATGGCTCTTGTTTGAAACTACCACCTCACGTTTCACAGAGTTTTGCTGAGAATTTAAAGCTTGCTTTTGTTTGTTTGTTTGAAAGAGACAGAGGAAAGATGGAGTTGGATGGTGGGCAAGTGGAGAAGAGTCAGGGGATAGGAAAGAATGCATAAACGTTTAAAATAAAATTAAATTAAAAAAGAAGACATAATTTTAGTATTTCTACATTTTAACACTTAATTGTCCCAATTAAGGTGAATATCCGAATAAAGCTTGAATAAATTGTAAAAGGTAATGCAATAAGGCAATATTGAAGATGAATAGAACAATGTTTGTGGCTTTCTGATAAAATTCTGGCATACTAGAAATGAAAAATGAACCCTGTATTATATTTGGTTTGAATTTTGAGCACAAGTCAACCAACCATATACTCAGGGCAGGGTCACTCTGTCATGTGGCCTTTTTTCCGCTTAATCATCTCACAAACATAGAAAAACAATCAAAAGCTTTTCAAAGAGGGACGAATGCACAATATTCCTCCTTAAATTCAAGAGTTGCAGTATAGGAAGGATTTCTGCTGTGGAATAAACTGGTCTCATCTGTGGAGTTAAGGAAGGATCCTTTGAGATGTCATTTTTCAGGTGTCTGTCACCTCATTCATCCACATGTCCCCTTGTACCTGGTACCCATTCAATTCCAGTCAGTAGCTATCACTGTGATGAGGACTTCCCTGCCCACATACCAAGGGCACACCCACTCAATTCCCTGTAGTCATCAATACCATCACAGAATGGATTGCTTAGGGTTTAGCCTCATAATTAATTATTTTTACTTATTTGTTATGTGAACTTTCCATACTGCAAGGAAAGCTCTGTAGTTGCTAAACTCTTGAGCTAAGAGAGCATTGTGCTTTCTGTAGGTTATCAATAAACATTAATAAAGTGAATGGCTAGCATTTCACTTAGTGTAATAGATGAAATTTTCTGGAGACTGGAAAGGAACTGCTTTCTGAAGTTGGTACTCATGTGGAAAGCCCTGTGGAGGATGGTGACATGTTGTAGTCTCTGCTGCAAAGAGATGAAGGCAAGAGATAAGCAGTGAGCTGGACGCCCATCTGTTCCACTCCATGTGAAATATGTCATTCCCATCTATCTCTCATATCTTCCTCTTGACACCCCTATTGTTTTGTCATATTCCATCAATTTGAAAAATCAGACTTTTTGCGTTTTAACACTGCTAAAATTGGGAGGTATCTTTCAAAAAATGAAAAATGGCCACAGGGTTGGCCACTGTATCGTTTCCCATACACATGGAGCTTTCTCTGCAACTGCTGCTGGCATGGTGGAGTGACATCATCCTTCTAAATTTTCACTTAAAGGACTGCTGGAGGGTGGTTTGACAGATGGAGTCCGAAAACTTTCTGCTGGACCTCATGATCACATCAAAGGACCTCGGTATCAAAATCACAGCAGCAATGACAGAGGCGGGAAGAAAATCCCAGAAGTGAAAGCAGAGCCCTGTGCTCTGTAATCTGCTCTGTCAGCACTTTGTTCCCAGAGGAGGACCATGTGCTTAAAGCAAGATGCCAGCCCTTCTGAGTTAAAGCAGGGCAATGTACTTAAAGCTTGATACCAGCCATTCTCAGTTAATGCCCAATGATGACAGAAGAACTCAGAACAGGGCAACCCTAGAGAATTGTTTAACAACTTTCTAATTTTCTAATTTTATGTTCTTCATAGGGATTTATATAGTCTACATCAGTGTAAGATTTAGACATTTATTTCTATGTCAATTTAATTCCCATCTAGGCAAATATGCAATTAAATTTAAAGTAATATGCCATAGATTGTCAGTGTTATCTTCTTGATCACACTTAAATTTGTGATGTAGGAAGTAATCAATGTCACCTTTGTCCCTAAAGTGTGGTGACTGAATGTGTTCATCGGATACCAAGCATTGGAGGGAAAATTGACAAAAGAAATTCAGTTTCCTTTCCTGTGAGTCAGCCCAGCCTCAAGAGTCACACATCATCTTCCTTTTAAAGAGGACAAAACTTTGAACACACATTAAATAATCCTGGTAAAATAGGAGGTCGGTAACTCCACTGGCTCTCCTATGTCCAGGTTATCTTTGAAGAGCAAAGTTGAAAACATTACATGTTTAGCAAGCATAGCACATTGTGGAGGCTGCAAATAGTTATAATAAATTCTACACTCTATATTCTTTGTTATTTCATTGTTTAAAATTATTTCAGATAGTGTACACATTGTTTTATATTTCAATAACTTCTAATTTTATAGTAAAATGTAATAATAACATCAATATTTGTAATTTTCTTTATTCATGAAATTCTATTCTTGAAATATATAAGAATATTCTTTTGGTATCAGACATTGATACCAATGGATTTTCTATTCATTTTGTCTTTCATATTTCATTTTTCTTCTTAACATTTTAATTTTTTTCAGCAAAGTTGGAATTGGTGTTAGAATATATGGTAAAAAAAAAAGTCTCACAAAAGAGTCATTTTTCTTTAGTCAGAGAAGTTAATTAATTGGAATAAATAAAACTATTATACTTTATTTTGATATTTAAATCTAAAATAATCACATCATTTGATAGCTTGGTTGTCTTGTCTCATCCAGTGTGCTCAAAGAGAAGACGAATAAACACCATGGCAAGACTGGCAAGGCTACAAACCAAGTTATTGCACCATGCATTTGCATTTTACTTTCTATGTACAGAACCATAATAAAGGTTTTTTTTTGATGTACCGAAACCATAGTTTTTGTTTTTTGTTCTTTTTTTTTTAAAAAAAAGACCCTTGAAGACAATTTTATCCTGTACCCAGGTAGCCATTTCACCCTGCAGGTGCAACCCTTGACGTCAGCTGCGTGGTGCTGTGTATTTGTTCTGTCACCTGGTCAATGAGTTGCTACCGTCTTAAAGCATGGATTCTCCTTTTGTAGACTATGAGTGTATATTAAACTTATCTATAATATTGTTCTAGAATACTACACTAGTCCATAGATGGAAAATGTTTAGCTTACTATGCTAACACACTGGTGTTGATTAATTTCACCTGATACTTTTATTTTGCTCACCACTGCTACTAGTACTTGAAACTGCATGTAACAGGTAGGAATCCATGCAGAAACATCTAGTCTATTTACTGAATACATGGTATGTGCCACGATTTCTGCAAGATGCCCAGATGCTAGAGTATATGCTCCAGGTAGGAAGTTAGACAAAAAACGAATTAAGCAACCAATGGGATGTTTTAGTATAATGTAAATTGCCACAAATAAAGCAAAATAAGGTAATATGAGCAAAGCAACTAGATAATGAGAGTTATGGGACTTTTTTGCAACACTCAATTATGTGATGAATGTAGCAAAACATCTTGAGGTCAACAGTTTGAGACTCTAATGATTCTATTAGCTTCCAGCTACTGTTATAAAATACCTGTGGTAGTCAACCTAAAAGAATAAAATATTTTGTTGGAACCGTGGATTTGGTGGAGGTGGTATATCATGGCAAGCAGAAGAGTTTCTCCCCCCTCCCCCTGATACCAGTGGCCAAGAAAGAGAAAGAAGGAGAGAGGGAAAGAAGGGGAGAAAGAGAGCAAGTAGGAGGAAGAAAGGGCAAAAGAGGGAATAGTCTAGTCTCTCGTCACTACTTTTCATGACTGTTTTGTTTGTTGCTCTGGGTACTTTATGCCATATGTTTTCTGGGTCACCTCGTCAATTCTCATAAAGGCAACTCAGCTGGGGAAAGTTCATACGTTGTTCTCTCTGGGACACAGATCATAATGGTTCCACCAACTCCCAAAATGCGTATGCTGTACAGCACTGAGCAGGGGACCCAAGCTATAGCAATGCTAACAATTAGGCTTACAAAGGTTACAGAGGAAAGGATTTCAGCTGAGGCAAAGGAAAAGGCAGTAAGTAGATCTGATACAGGAAACAAGGATGGCTTAAATCAGGACCATAAAGAAACCATTGAGACAGTTAGTTGCTTTTAAAACAGCTAAAAGGGGAGAGTAGAGGCCCAGAAGGTTATTGTAGGCCAAGGAAGGGAGGGAGTTGCCAATTGTTCTAAGAAGGCATCTAAGTTGGGATATTGTACTTCTCAGCTTCACGTTACTAGACCAAAAATTGTATTCTGATGAATTTATGAAGAAAAATTATGAAGCTAAGAGTTTTATAGGTTGTGATCAAAGACAAGATCCATTCTTAAAGACTCATATTCTGATGTCAGATAGTAATGGTAGGAAGCATATATCAGAGCAAAACATTCATAGTACAAGCCCGGTAGATGTGTACGGACTGTATCCCACCTTCAATTGCAGGTGCACAAACCCTGTGTTCTAAGGGTCTCCCGCTAGGCTCTGTGCACCCTGCAATACTGGCACCTCTAAAGCAAAACCTTCAACATGTGGTCCTTTAGGGGAAACTCATGCAAACCATACCTGATGTCATGATTAGCGAATCTCAGAATTAATTGAGGAAATCAAGTCAAGAAGCAGAGTGCTTGCTACTTACACAGCAGACTCAGACTTGGCATAACTCTTCCCGGATGCCCAGCTGAGTTGTCTTTATGAGAATTGACGAGGTGACCCGGAAAACATATGGCATAAAGTACCCAGAGCAACAACAAACGGTCATGAAAAGTAGTGACGAGAGACTAGACTATGCTATAAAAGTTTAAAAATTGTAAATTTTAAAGCTTAATCTCTAAGTTATAGGACACAAAGCAATGTAATACTGGCACTAGATTTACATGCTGACTTTATGTGTAAGTGATTGAAGTGAGACACTAGAAGTGAAACTCTACATTCGTGGTATATTGATTTTGACTAGAGAGGAAAGACTTGAAAGAAGATGGCTTTTGAATTAGGAAATAGCTTGACATCCATTTGTGGAATGATGATGCTGAATCCTGCTTTAACTAAATATTAGATCACATATCAAAATCTGTTTAACTATTAAACTCTTACAACAGAATGTAAGAAGCAGATCACTATTACTTAGATTAGCAATGATTTCTAGAAATAACAGCAAATTTTCCAATAATGGAGTCAAATACAGATAAATTAAACTTTATAATCTTCATTTTAATTCATTTCCAAAGACACAGAGAATAAAATGATAATTCACAGAATATAAGGAAATATTTGCAAATCACATATCTCATAAGACTATTAAAGACTATGTAAAGAATTATTACAATTCAACACACCCAATGATAAAGACCATAATATGTATAAGGGGTTTGATTAGACAATATATTGAAAACAACACGTAGAAGACCAGCAAACAGATGAAAAGATATTAACATGATCTGTCACTAAAGGATTGCAATTTAAAAGCACAATATGCTACCACCTCATGGTCATCTGAATGATTATAAAAATGGAAAGGAAATTTCACTCATGATATGGAGACATTATAACCCTGATAAATTGTTGATGGGTTGAAAGTGGTATGGGCATCCAGAAAACATTAGCATTTTCTTAAAATGGAAATGAGAAACTTACTATATGTCCCAGTGGTTTCCCTGGTGCATCTACACCAAAGAGAAGATGCTCATAGGAACTGAAAAACACATGACCAAGGCTGTGCTTGACATAGTGGGAAGGCCATGGCCCATGGTTTCAGTGCCAGATTTGACTGCCAATAACTACTTTCTCTTCTGAAAGCAGACTCTCTACCCAGTAGAATATGGCTTTAAGGCTGTTAATCAGGGTTGAATGACGTTTGTAGCTGTCAGAGGAAATGACTGTGCAGTAATGGTCACACATAAGAAAGTACACAGGCATTACTTGATTCCAGCACATTGACTCACTCGTTCAAGATCACTAAAAATACTGGCCCTGTTGTAAGTGGAATGACAGGTGACAGCAGATCCCAAGAACAGAGCGCATGCTACGGAACAGCTAAATGGAAATACAAATATGACTACGAGATTCCTGTGGGCATGCTGTGTAAGAGAACTGCTGAGAGTTCTCTCAAGTCTACACGCAGATTACCGAAATGAGGCTGCTTTGGTTGTGGTGTGATTCTAATTGGTGTAGATAAAGAACAATGCCTTCAAGTGTACAAGTGTGACCCTGCAGGTCATTACTGTGGCATTAAAGCAGGAGTTAAACAAATAGAGTTAACTAGCTTCCTTGAAAAAAAAGTGAAGAAGAAATTTGATTGCACAGTTGAACGAACAGTGGAAACCGAGATGACATTGTCTGCCTACTGTTCTGCCCATTGACTTCAAACCTTCAGAAATGGGAGTTGGAGTAGTTTCAGCTGAAAATCCTAAATCCAGGATTCTCTAGAAGCAGAGATTGGCAATCTTCTTGTTGCTCTGGAAGAGAAAGACAGAGCATGGTATCAGTTTACCAAATCTGTGATGGCACTGGCCTGAGTGTTGGGTAACAACAGACTCATAAAGCCCTTTTATTGAAGATGTCACCTTTCCCACTCCTGCAGCCACTGAACTGGTTAGGACTCTATAATAGAAACTGTGCTTTGGGAAATAAAAATATTAAAAAAATGAAAACATGACCACACAGAAATTGATGCACAAATATTTAAAGGACGAAAGGGAGAATCAACCCAAACAAGTGTCAGTGAATGATTGCATGAACAAACTATGATTTATACACACAACATTATAGCATTAGTCAATACCAAGGAGGGAATTCTTCATTTGGGTTGCAACATAGATCAACCTGAAAACGCATTAAATAAAAGAAGACAAAAACAATCCACTGGATGTTGTATTATTGGAACTCTATGAAACATCTAGAGTAGTCACATTGGGGTAAATAAAAGGGATATTAGCATTTGCCAGTAGCTGAGAAAGGGAAGTCTGCAAAGTGATTAGTACTGGGTACAGGCTTGCCTTCTGATACAATGAATGTACATTGTAGTGAATCATTCTGATGGGTTTCAAACCCCGTGACTAACCAGTTGTTGACCTGTATCCTTTAAAGATATAGCTTTAAAATAAATACATCACAAAAGTTATTATTTTGAAAGGCAAAAGAATATATTTGAAAGATCCTTCACAAAGGCCTAGGACACTCATGGTTATTTATAAGCATTAAGTTGTTTGAATCTTGCTATTTAAAGTGCTTTACCCAACACTATGCTGTCAGCATGTAGAATCATTCTATGACTATTTGAGAAATACATTTGCATGCATATTTAAAATAATGAGAAGTTAACTGGAATGAATAGTGACATCAGGAATTAAATAAGAAAAATGTGAGGGAAGCAATTTTGGAGTGAACATGGAAATTTGCAAATATAAAATAACTGAACTCTAATTATATTCAAATGTATAATCTTTCTATTCAAAAGTGAAGATATGCATTCCCAAAGTTGTATTAGTGAATCAAGATAACAACAAGAATGGTTGAATTTGACTTGCAAGAAAGGTTGGGAGTTTAGCTTTCTAATATACTGGTTTTGAAATTTGTGTGGAGTAGGAGATCTATAAGGTCAGGAAAAACAATTTGGTGCAATCATAACTAGCATCAACCTTAATAGCCTATGAGAATAGCTAAGGGTCGGTTGAATCGATAAAATTATTTCCAAGTGTGTAGTTACTTTATACTATGTTATTCTGAAACTGTAGAGCTGGATTGGGGCTAAAGAAATTGCAGGGCTCAGAGGGTAAAAGTGCTTGCTGCCAATCTGATGACCTGAGTTTGATCTTTGGGATTCCATATGGCAAAAGGAGTGGACCAATTTCTGCAAGTCATTCTCTGACTTCCACTAGACCTGGGCCTTGACATGTGCCTCGGATCTTTCCCAAACATACAATCAGACAGTCAAACAATTTATGAAAATGAGTATACAAAGTATCTTTGAAGTTGTCACAAAATCCTTGAGTAGATCGGTTTGAGGGGGAAACATATTCAAAGTTGAAAACTATTCAAAGTATTCAAAGTTGAAAACTAGTCCAATGCTTAAGGAATTACTGAGGAAAAATCCTGAAGAGGGGGAATCTGTGTGTGTTGTTATTCTCCTCGCACTACTAAAGATGCTGTCTTTGTATCTGGAGGCAATAAACCTAACTGATCTATATCAGGGATAACTGTTTATTCCAACATTTCTAGTCACCAATAGTAGTCTAGCAGAGGATCGTATGAGGGTCTGAACTATTACTTAATTGCTTTTATTTTGTCTGTAATACAGGGTTCATATTAAATTTCATTCCATTGTCTCCAAAATGTTACAATATTAAACACCCATTCCACTCAGATAAATCTTCGAATACAGGAAATTTCACCCCTCTGTAAGCGATCAGAAATGTGACAATCACTGTGCTCTGTGTAAGTTTTAGTGGGGATATTATTTAACATTTAGTAGTTATGAGAGAGTGAAATGGAGAGTGAAAAACGCTTAATGAAAAGTGCGTATCATATCTAGGCTGAGGCCCGACTGGAAATGGGAGGAGGTGCGCAGATGCTGAGGGTCTCCCCTGAGTGGAGCTGCATGCAGACGTACAGCTCTCTGTTCTGCAGAATGCAGGAGGTTGAAGGAACAGCTCAGGTGGCTTAGAAACACCACATTGGGCCCAGAAAGTGGCATGCTCACGGAGTCTGATTCGCCAAGGTTCTGTAATTTGATTCCAGCTTCAGCTGGCTCCGGGAGCTATGGCTTCGCTGGGGAGGGAAGATCTTTGTGCCAAAGGGAATTCAAGTCTCTCAGCTCATCTGGCATTAGAACTGCACGAGATTTAAAACTGCGACGACAGTATTTCAAAGTCATTCTCGGTATGTTGGTTTCTATGCCTGGCTACAGCACGAAGGTACTATCCTCCTATGCGCAGCTGTGGTGTAACCACCCTCTGAAAGCAATGAAATGGCTGTACAGTCTCTCTACCTCACTTTCCCTTTGAACGTTTTCCTCTAAATTCTGAAACTTTCTCAAGCAGACTTTCCAGCAGACTTGAGTAATAGCCATGATCTGTCCACAAATCTTAGAAGTACCTCACAGGTGGCAAAAAATGAAAAGATTTTCTAGTATAAAAATCTACTTATGGCCTAAAGGATCACTTCAAGATATTTACAGAAATTAGTAAGCAAAGGGATTATTTATTATGGCAGAAAAAAGAAATATTGTAGAACTAAATGTATTTTTCAAATAATAAAAATTGTATTCCAAACAGTACAAGAGTAAATAATGTTTTCAAAGGTGTACACAAATCTTTTGTGGCTTAATAAAGATTCCTAATTAAGAATTAATCATTAAGAAATAACTTTCTAGAACTTCTTACTTACTAAGTGGTATTTTTGTTATTGTGGGTTAGTTAGTTGGTTGGTAGGTTGGTTTGGTTTACTGAGAGAGGGACTCAGATGGTAGTCCAGGCTTGCCTAAATCTTACTGTGTAGCCTAGGCTATCCTCATGCATGCTATTCCTCACGCCTTAGCTTCCTGCATACTGACATTTCAGGGTTGGGCCATTTCTTAGTGTTTTCTCTAAGGGATGGTGCCAGGGTTTGAACTCAGGCATTTTGACTCTAATGCCTCTGCTCTTAATACCACGCTAAGTAACATATTCACTCAAATAAGTTTGAAAATAGTTTGTACAGTATAATATTTTGCTTATATAAATACACACATGCAAGTATAGATGCACGTATGATGACCTCTAAAATACCAACAGTTCTTTTATCTGAGTAATTGAACTGGCTGATTTTATTTTTAGCTTGGTGATATTTTTGACAGAGGTTTTCTTTTGAGATTATAATATATATCATTTCTCCCCTCCTTTTCTCCTTCTAAACCCTACTGTATACATTTCCTTGCTCTCTTTCAAGTTCATGGCCTCTTTTTACATTATTGCATGACTATATGTATACTTATATATATATATATATTTCTAATAAGCTGCTCAGACTATATTATGTTAATCACAAATATGCGTTCAAGACTGACTTTTTGATATTGGATAACCATTTGGTGTGGTTGTCTATGAAAAGACTCTCTCTTGCTCTCAGGATTCCTTAATTGCCTGAAGGTCTTTGTGTAGGTTTGAGGCTTCACTGACTTTCGACATTTACTTTAGTATGACTATTATTGTCCTTGTTTGGCTCGTGTTTGGGCAGTCATTTCAGTGAGACTCTATGGATATAGCTTCTGACATTACTAGGAGAAAAGTCTCACAACAAAATCCCTGATCCTTTGACTCTTGCAGTCTTTCCACTCCTCCTTCTGCGATGTCCTCTGAGCCTTGGGTGCAGGACTGTTTTGTAGATTCAACCATTGGAACTGGGCTTCACAACTCTACATTTTGATTGGTTGTGATCTCTGTATTGGTCTCTGTTGCAAAGAGAAGTCACCCTGGTAAGGAGTAAGGACTACACCTGTCTGTGAGTATAAAGACAAATGTTTATAAATGATGTTAGGGATGGTGCTGGTCCAGCAAAGTGGTGGTTGTGGGTTCTCCTGCAAGATCTATGACTTTGCTAGCCTGAGTAGTTGGCTAGGTTTCCAGTACTAGACAGTTTCTCTCTTGCTAAGTGGTTCTTAATTCCAATTGGATAACTGTGGGTTACTGCTAAAGTATGTATGCCACCGCTATATTCCTAGGGATATCCTGCCATGCTGGAGGTCATCGTGATTCATAGGTATCATGGCAGGGTAGGGTTTCTGGTTGCTTCCTACCTTGGAAGCTTATGTGATGTCTTCTGGTACCGTGAAAGCTAGTTCTCAAAGAGGAGACATTCATGTCAGTTTGTAGCATGAATTCTAATTGGTATTAATAATAAAACCCAGAGTCAGATATGGGGATTAATGCTGAAATCAGAGAAGCAAAGTGGCTAGCCACTTGGCCAGCATTAACCTCCACCAATGCTCAGACCAAAGGAGCGATTCTGTTCTCATATTCTATCTTCAGATTTCATCCTCAGATTGCAACTGTCTCCACTAAACCTCAGAGTGTGATGGGATCTCGTCTCGTCCTGCCTTAAATACTGCTCTCTGCCTAGACATATAGCTCCTGTCTACAACTCCCTAGTGCTGGGATTAAAGGTGTGTAACTCTTAAGTACTGGAATCACCTTTGTGTGAACTCTTTTAGACAGATTCAGACTTGTGTAGCCCAGGATGGCCTTGAAATAACAGAGATCCATCTGCCTCTGTCTCCTGAGTCCTGGGATTAAAGGTGTGTGTCACCACTCCCTGACCTCTAGAGGCTTAGCTCTGCACTCTGATCTTCAGGCAAGCTTTATTTATTAAAATGCTAATACAATACCACTACATCAGTTCCAGCCAGATCTCTGGGCCCTATTTCTGAGGTTTATGGTGTCTTCAGCAATAATGATATACCTTCTACCTCTTGGGGCCAACCAAGGACTTGAGAGTCCCTTCGGCAGCCTTTACCAAAAACTCAAAAGAGGGTTTCTATATATCTGATATTGGGGATTTTGTTAGGTGGTCTTCCAAATGTTTAAATATTCTATAATTGGTAGGCATTTCTAAAATCATTAAAAAAGGAATAAAACATGTTATCTCATTTTTGTGATAAATCTTTTTATTAAACATCATTTGTTTATTGAATCTTCAGAATTTCACAAAATGCACCCTAATTCTGCTTTACCTCCCACTCCCTGCAGATCCTCTCCTCACCCATGCAGTGCCCCTAAGTGAAAATATAAAACACAGTCCAACCAATCCAAAGCAATACAAGGAAAACAAACAAACAAAAAGAAAAAAAAGATGTTCCTCCATCTTCCCATCCTCTCCAACACCTTCACACACATTCAGCCCAGTGTCACAACACTTGGGAACCAAGGTGTGTCACGGAGTAGACCCTTTTGTCCAACCAGCTTTACTTGCAAATGTTCATTGCAATGAGTCATTAGTGTGGTTCAAGGTCTCTGGTTTCTGGTGTACCCTCATCACTGGATCCTCACCTGAACGACCCTGAGATAACCTGCAGCTGCCCCAGGTCGTGGAGAGCCTGTGGGTATTGTTCCACAGGACCAGTCCCTTCAGGAGCTCCAGCAGGTCCTAGATGGGGTAGATGTTGGGGTAGGCCAGCCTCAGGCCTGGTTTTGGTCCTGGGTCATACTGGAACTGGTCAGTCCAGTCTGCTGTGGTTGTTTCCCTCAGGCCAGCAGGGAGGCCAGCTCCCCTAAGCCCATGGCATCAGTGCCAGTTTTTGCTGCTGGGGTGGGGTGGGGTACAGTGGGGCTGAGTGCAGTGGGGCGGGGAGGAGAGCACTCTTGCTACAGTTACCAGTGAGAGGTAGCTGAATACGATGAAGACTCATCCAAGGTTAATCGTGTAAATAAATTCGGCTAATCTATTAGCTATCCTACATAACAGTCTCCTGGCATGCTTTGACGGTCATCCCCTTTACGCTAGCAAGAATAATAAACTAAGTGCCTATTTGTACTGGGCACTTTGGTGTTCACACAATTGTACCAAAGCAGATATGATAATATTAGCTTCAATTTTCTGATTAAACTGCTAAGGCTTACAGAGGTTACATATGGTAAAGACTACACAGCTACTCAAAACGAAAGGCAGTCCTTACATTCATTCAGCTTTCCACAGAAACATTACTAAATGTTTCAATGGAGCCTTCAGATGTCATCCTTCAGTTCAGCTGTGCTATAATTTGTTTGATCTCTCTACAAAGCATATACGGCTGTTAGGCATGGGGTCTCCTAAATGGAAAACGTCTGGACAGCTCTACTTTCTCAGTGACAACACAACACCCCTCTGGGTGGATCTAGATGAATAGTGACATGGCATTATAACAATAATGGCATAAACAGAAGGGTAGGTAAGCTTTACAGTAGGAAACATATCTACTAGCCTAGAGAAGCACTATTGCTCCAAACCAACTCTCCTCAGGCTTAGAAGGGTAACTAGCAACAAAAACAAAGACATCACACAGGTGCCCAAGGACTTTTTTTACGGAGACCTCTGCACAGGCAAAACTGGGTTCATGGCTCAGACCGCTCCTCCAAAAATGGACTTTGGTGTTAGCTAAATTTTAAGCAAAATTGAGTTTACTAAAATTAAAAATGTATAAAGGTTGGAAGGGGAATGCTAGAGCAGAAAGCACTAACTAGGAATAGGGAGGGACTCGAGGGCAGGGATGAGGGAAAGCCATGACTAAAATAAACCTCAGAATTTAACTCAACAACAACAAAAAACCAAAAAGTGTTCCAAATGAGAGAGCAAAGCACACCTGATAGAAAAAGTGCAGGCTTCTCAGAGAGACAGAGAAAGAGATGAGGAGGAGAATGAGAGAGAGGAGGGAGGGAGGGAGAAAGAGAGGAGAGAGAGAGAGAGAGAGAGAGAGAGAGAGAGAGAGAGAGATCATACGGTTTCTTTATAATGGGAAATATGTGATATTAGGAAGCTCCCAAGTTTCATCTTTTTTCTTTAGAACACTTATTTTTATTTTGTGGGTGTATGCAGGTATAGTCTGTCTGCATGAGACATAAAAGCCAGAAGATGCGAGGCCCTAGATCTAGCGTCACACATGGTCTGAGCTGCTGCGTGTGTAAGGGCTTTTAGCTGCTGAGCCATCTTCCCAGCCCCTCAAGTTGTACAATTAAAGCCGCTATGACATGGTTAAATGGTAAAGAATTTTTTTCTTAGTCAGGTTGGTTTAGGAGGGACATAATTTACATGTCAGAGAGGAGAGTTCTAAGATAATTAAAGTTTCATAGTATTTCAGCCCTAGACAAGCACACTAATTAGTGTCCTCAACACACTTGATTGGGGTGTCTTTAGGAAGGCATTGTCAAGCATAAGTAAGAACAGTTGATTCGCTGTCCTAGACAAGGTGTCTTTGGGGAAAAATGTATTGTCTCAGTGGTTGTTAGACCCTTAGATGCTTTTCAGGGAAATCTCAAATCTTCAGCGTTCATCATCAGTAATAAAAGGAATGAGCAGAGACCCTCCTCCTCCCAGCCATTTCTGCCCATGACACTAAGACGTCTTCTCTTTCTATCCTACCTCAGGTATGATTCATAGTTACGTGGAGATTTTGTCTTAAAACAATGCAGGCTGATTCAGTTGAGCAGCTGTGAGGTCCCAGAGTCCACATTTCCGAAGAACAGCGGAAGGTGGCTCTCAGATACTTCCTGAGGAGTCTGATTCTGAAGGATGACACCAGCTACCTAGCCTGCTTAAGAAGCTTCCCCACTCAGACTTTCTCAAGTGCAAGTTGTAGGGTTTGTTTAGTTTGAGAATTGGGCTGAGAAGTTTGTGGGATGGGTGGGTACAATTGGGTAAGGAATCCTTTGATTGTCGATTATAATTTAAATGTGGTTGAGGTCCTGAGGACAAGCTATGCCCACAGCTGTTTTAAGTCTCCAGTCAAGGGTGAGTTACATAGTTGTTTCCTCTGAGTTCAAGCATTTTCTCAGAGTGGGGATGGATCAGAAGCTCGAGGAAGTAACCAAAGTTCACATGACTCATGGAGCTAATTGGAGGGCAGCTACGCTCCCCATTTTACCACAAGCATTTTCTCAGGAAGCTAACCAAAACTTAAGCTCAGAAATCCATTACCGGGTTATAAAACCAGAGACAGGAAGCTCACAAGAGCCCAGCTGCCTGTAAATCATACAGGGATTTCCAGGGATGTACTTCTGTGAGTCCTCAGTCATGTGAGGCAACAGCGATGGCATTGGTTTGACAGCTGCTTTTGAGTTGCTTGCACTCTGGTAAGTAACCTTCACCATGCTTTGTAGGTCCCGTTTCTTTGATCACTACTGCATCTAGGGTAAATATACATTTGTTCATGTCTTCCCAGGAGAAGTCACTCAACAGCCAACACAGCTTCCTTGCAATCCTGCAAGTAAAACATTAGCTAATAGAAATACCAAGGAAATAATAAAGAAAATATTTATGGTAGTGTATTCTAAGGCATAAGTTCCTAACTTATGGTAGAGTGCCACTGTAAAATGAATGTAAAATTGCCTTCCTGTAACAAAAGTGCCAGTATCTAGTAAGAACTTATGCTGATGATTCATATTGTTGTTAGAAATTCTTTGCCCATGTTTTCTTAAAACTTCTTTATTGAATCTTTGGGGGTTTCAGATTATGCCCCCCAATTCTGGTCACCTGGTTCTCCCATATTCCCACTCATCCCTGTTACATGTCCCCCACAAAAGAAAAGAAAACAAAGTAAGAAAGAACACAAACAAAAGCAAAAACAGCAACAAAAAATAAATCAAAACAGAACAAAAAACCACACCCCAAGCAGCAACATCTCTGCTTCTCCTCTCTTGCCTCTCTACCTCCTTTTCATCCATCCTGATGCACTGGAGGCGTCAGTGTGTCATAGAGTATACCCCTTTGTCCCATAAGCTTGACTGGCAACTTTCCATTGCAGTGAGTCATTGGTCTGGTTCAAGGCCTCTGGTTTTTAGTACACTATCCTCACTGAATCCTCACCGGAGTACTTCTGGGGTAATCTGTATCCTGGAGATCTTGCAGTATCATTCCCCAGAACCAGTCTCTTCATGAGCTCCAACTGGACCAAAATGCGCTAGATGCTAGGGTGGGTCAACCCAAGCTCCAGTTGTGGGCCTGGGTGTTAGCCAAGCAGGTCAGAGCTCCCCTACATGCATGTCCTCAGGGTAGGTTCATCCTTGCCTCTGGTGAAGGGTGGGGGCTTTCTCCCCCAGTGCAGGAGCCGGCTGTCTTGTTATAGTGGTCTGCATATCTTTTATGCTTCTTTTGTTCATTCTTGGAATAACAAAAAATGTGTTCATTGAAGAGAACAAAGTTCTTGGGATGTGACTACTTGAGTTAAACCACCATCTCTGTTATTTACCAACTGATAAACTTGGGGTAACTCTAAACTGACATCTTGCCTTCTGATATGTAAGAATACTGTCTGGTTCCATGATGGTTAGTTATGGGTACCCTAGGTCATACAGTGCTGGTGTATACAAATATAACTTATGCACCAGCGTTACTCTCCTATTTCCTGACCAAAAATGATTTACATCTGAAAACATAAAAGAAAATCTGCACATAGCACCTGATTTTGTTTTGTCTGGGGTTTCAGATAGTGGGAGACCCTTCTGGATGTCTTATATTATTATTCACCATACCCTAACCCTAGCCACCTTACCTACTGCCAACAAAAATGATCAAATCACCCAGCAATTTGTCTTAGGTGACTGCCTTTCTACTACGTACCCTAGGTCACAACCCTGCTTACTCTGGCCATTTTCTAAAAATTTCTCATACTAAAAATATAGCAGGTGTTGAGTTAATATTTCTGAATTAACCAGATCAATACACTAGCTAATTAACACAGTTCCATCCTGTGGCTCCTAACACTTTATATCCCCAAGTATGGTAGCACAGAGCTGCAATGTTGAAGATTGATGGTGGAAGAAGAAGAATAGCATTTCATATCTACCCTATTCTCCATGGTGATTTCGAGTCCAACCACTGCTGGGCTCGAAACATGAGTCTTCTCTCAACGCAAATGAGTAGGTGATCCCTATTTGAATGACAGTGGCCCTCAGAATCTCATCTCATTCTTTTCTCATACTATTTCCGCTTTCACCTATGGGAGAAAAGCCTCAGAAGCCAGTGTGTGGCAGTAAACCTTGAGAGTTTCGGGGTGGGTAAAGAATAGTGTGAACCATGAGGTGCTGTGGGCTCAAGACTGTTGAGTTTGTTGTCTAGAGCTTGTAAGGAAGAGGAGGATGCACTTGAGAGGGAGCATCCCCCAAGCCCTGTGGGGCACTGCCCAAAGCTCTACACTGCCTGAGTCTGAAAGGTGTTTGAAGACTGTGTAAATTAGAGATAAACATCATACGGTGAACACAGAATATTTTCCTCAGTCACCCTGGAGTCTTCCAAAATTTTAAATGCCAAAAAAATGGATTATGTAATGGCAGCAGCATAAAGTGCTTGCTACCAAAAGAAAGGCAAATTTTAAAAACCCGGGAGTCAAAAGATTCTTCTAGGAAGTCTCTGGTTGCTGTATTTAAAAATCAGACAGTGCTTTCTAAATAATCGCAAAAACTGAAAATGTCACCCTTTGATAATGAATATATAAACTGCATGTTCAATTGATTTATTTATTTAGCAATAGATCACCTTGTTAGGACTGCAAATGAAAGGGATCCCACAGGTACTCCTTGTGGAGACAGGATGTTTTACCATGTGGATAGCCTTCTTCTCATTGATAGTCAGTCACTCCTCTCCTGTGGAGAGTATGCCTGGGAAGACAGAACTATTAAGTCAATGACCAGTAACTAGGGGACGCCATGCATTTGGTGATCTGGTATGAGCTCATAGCAACAACTACCGTTGCTGTTAGTGACCCCTCTTTCACTGTTCTCCAACATGCTCTACATTATATACCCACTCATTCATCTAAGATGCTGTTCCTCAATAAGTGGAAATTGACAAACAAAATAATATTTTATCTTATGAATCAGTTTGATGGCTCAGCTACATCCCCCATCAAGGAGTGAAGTGTTCAATGTGCTTATTATGATTCATAAAACTCCCCACTTTTGGTGTCCAGTATCTCTTACAATATGCTTTAAAAGTTCTACTTATGCCAGTGGTGGAGCACGCCTTTCATGTGCGAGGCAGAGACAGGTAGATCTCCGTGAGTTCAGGCCAACCTGATCTACAGAGAGAGTTCCAGGACAGGCTCCAAAGCTACAGAGAAACCCTGCCTCTAAACAACAACAGCAACAACAAAATGGTCTGCTTTTAAGATAACAGAGGTTCTGCCCACTTTATGGCTGCCCCTCTTCCCTATTTTCTTACATCATTCTCTTCCATGGCTAAGTATTTTATTACTTTTAATATAAACATATTCAATAAAGACTCATAGAAAATTCAGCACAAATAGTTGTATTCTAAAAATCTTAAGAAAATTTAAGTGACATATACATGTGTGTATGTGTGTGTATGTATGTGTCTGTATGTATATGTGTATATATATTTCACAGCATTCCCCATTCCATCCATGAATAGGCAACACCCTTTACCTTCCCAGACACTGGCTATACTTAGTCCAACACAAGGCTCCTGCTGAAAGAAGCAATTCATTCTTGTGTACACAAATCCACGTCAGTGGATGTACAACGTAGATAGTTGCCAGGAAATGCCATGGAAGCAACTAAACCCTGAAACAGTTAGCCTATTGAAGTGAAATAATTTAAATTCTTTTAGCAGGAATAATGTTGTAGATGTGGTATAATCCTCTCAGTGATCTAGCAACTTTTTTTTTATGAAAGTAAGAAAGCAACAGACATACTGGGACAGAGAGACAGAAAGGTTAGTGGGAAAATGAGAAACTGGAATAATCAGAGTGAGGAGGAATGCACAGGGAGACCCAGTTGGGTACCCCAGGTCATGACAGACCATGTGCAGTCCTGTATTGCAAGCACATAAACGGGCAGAGACTGTGCATTGTGGGATTTTACAGATGCTTATCTGTTTGCAAGCACTTACTAAGATCATACAGCTCAGCAGGGCCTACCTACCGTACAGGAGACTGATAAAGCCTAACTTGGCACATTGTCTCCTCAGGAATGACTCTAATCTTAAACCCATGAAAACTCAGAAACAAATTCTATCACTGTGGCTCAGTTAGTGTTCTATTGTTGTGAAGAGACACCATGATCATGGTAACTCATAAAAGAAAGCATTTAATTGGAACCTGCTGATAGTTTCAGAGGTTTAGTCCATTATCATCATGGTGGTGGGCATGGTGGCATGCAGCAGATATGGTGTTGGAGAAGGAACTCAGAGTTCTACATCCAGATCAGGGGCAGCTGGAAGACAGAGAGACATTGGCCTTGGCTTAAGCTTTGGAACTACAAAGCCCACCCCCAGTGACACAGTCCCTCTCACAAGGCCACACCTACTCCAATAAAGCCATACCTCCTAATCCCTCTGAAGAAGTACCACTCCCTGATGACCAAGCATTTAAATATATGAACTTGTGGGGTCCTTTTTTAATGTAAACCACTACATACTGTGATGGTTGATCTAGATTGTCAACTTGACAAGATCTCGAATCCTGCCCTTGGACATGTCTGTGAGAGACTTTCTATATTAGATTAGCGGGGGGGGAAGTCCACCCTTGTTGCCACACAAAATAAAAGAGAAGGTAAGATGAAGGCCATGTGTATGTTGTCTGCTTCTTGACTGCAGATGCAATGTAAATAGCTTCCTCCAGCTTCTACTGATGGAAATTCCCATCAGGATGGACTACAGCACAAACTGTCAGCCAAATTAAACATTTCCTTTCTGAAATTGCTTCAGTCAGGTATTTTGCCACAATAACACCAATGGCTAATACAGTCACTCACCTTGATTTGACTGCAATTAGCAGAAAAGTAAATGAGACATATTCTAAATATCGAGGATTATTTATTAATACATATCATGAGTCTAGGAAGGAAGCAGTCCAATTAAGAACTCAAATCCTTCTTTGAAGCTGCACCTTTGAGGTCAACCCACAGTCAACCAAGCACAGCCTTCGAATACTAAATGGAAAATTCCAGAAATAGGAAGTTCACGTTTTAAAATCCATGCCTTCCTGAGTACTATGATAAAATCTCTCAGTTACTTGCTCTGTAGATTTTGCTTTTGTCTGGCTTTCCTATGCTATAAACCAGCTGCCCTTATACCTTTTCAGATCAGTTATGACAATAGCACAATATTACTTAGCAGTAGACCTCATGCACAAGATTACGATGCCAGTGACACATCAGAACATAGAACAAGAAAGGACAATCTACCTTTGTATAGTACGGTAATAAGGGCAGGATATGGAGAAATACATAGTGTCATAAGTTCAGTAGTATGTCTGAATCGATGACCCACTGACAGAGGTTCTGAAATGTATACCTGTCGGATACCAGGAGACAATAGCATCTTTTAATGAGCAAAAAGAGTTCCCCCGAGCCTACTAGGCTTCTTCCCCCATTTCACTCTCTCTACTTACACCATTTTCACCTTTTTTTTGGTTTCTAATTAGAAAATTTACACCAGAATGATTGGAGTAAACAAACCATAACTGATGCTGGAGTGTCACTCCTCTGAAGGCCCCTCATAGAATAGTTCCTATTAACAATAAAGAAGATGGACCTGGGTGATCCCTGTTAGACAAACAATGAAATGGAGTATAAATTTAAAGAAGTCACTGGTATGGGAGCCATGAAAGGTATAACTTCTTGCATGAGGAGAAAAAAATTTGAGTTTGTAGTTGGAACATTTCAGATGCTTTCTGACTAATTTTGTTTGAGAAGTAGAAACTTTAGGATTTGTCATCAAAATAACTTCAGGGTTTGGTGCATTTATATGTTCTCCTTGACATTTATACCTCCTAATGACTTTTTAAATCTGTGGATTAGAAAGAGATTTAAATAACACCCTATGCTACTGGATTATTAAAATTTTTGAACCCTGGAGGAATTCATAATCCTACAGATTTATGGGCATCAAGATTCGATAGCAAAAGCACACATGACTGTATTTAAGACCGTGCGTTTCAGTAGGATTACACAAATCAGGAGCATTTCTTAAGCTTCATGTTACAGAAAATAGGACATGTTGAGCCATTTGATCATGTCTTGAGTTCTATCAAATATATGCCTTATATCACAGGAAATGATTCCATTTTGAGCTTCCTGGCTTTGTTCTCAGAGCTGAAAACTGCAATAACAACAATAACAATAATAATGATTATGATAATATAGGCTAAGAAGTTTGGGACCAATTCTTCATTCCATATCAGGATCCTAAATTTCTATATCTGTTCAGAGTTTTTAGGAACTCAGTTGCCTCAACTTACTTGAAAAACCTTACCTGAGTTTTAAAGGTGCTTGAAATACACCTTTACCAAGTACGCCCATCCTTCTGATGGCCCAGGTCCTTCACATGTCTTGCCAAAAGACTATCGGGTCAATGCTGCTTGAGGTGAGCAGGTTCCATTTGTTGTTCTTCTACCTCTCATGCCTCGTCTTCTTTCGTCAATTTCCTTGTTTCTGACTATGTCTTAGCCCAAGAAATGCAGCATTAATTTATTTGAGAGCGACTATCCCAATCACCTATGGAATATATCCCTTTTAAGACTCACTAGAGTAACTATTGAATGTGGTTTTACATAGAAACGAAAGTGACTTGTGAAATCAGCCTGCTTTCTTCTCTGTCCTCAGCTGTATTTGTCCCAAGGGCGTAGGTGAGAAGCTTCCTCTAAAGCCTTTGCAATCCATAGGAATAAGCCCTTTGTAGTTCTTTGGAGTCTCTAGGCATCCCACAGCTCTCTGAGGGCTGCTGACAGACTGATCACTTTGAAGGTTCTGCCACCAGAGGGAACTGGAGTTGTAACATTTGCAACGCCTCACAGGTACTGTATATTTTTCGTAAAATAGAGCATGTTTAATGAGACCAATGCCATTAACATTGAAGATTTACACATAAAAATTTTGGAAGAATTAATTGTATTAAACCCATCAAGGGCCACTGTGAGTGATTTTATTATGAAGGGCATGATGTTTTTAGTGGTCCCCCTTTTCTCATAATGCCTTGAAATTTCTGCAATAATAAAATTCATCCATCAAAAGGTTTATAGCAGAAAATAACTATGAAGAACTGTGAAAGGAACTGTGAGGCCTCATAGGAATGATATATACATGTATTCTGTAATCTTCAACTGAAGGTGATGCATATTAATTTTTAAATTTTAAATATTCTCTCTAGATATAAATATTTAACTCTCTAACTCCATTTCATATTATAGTGTTGCAAAATGTTTTGAACATGACTGGGGCTGGTTGCACCTCCACAGACTGAATCATAGAATGCCAAAACACTGACACAGTAATAAAGGCACTTTGTCAAAATGTTCCTCTTACTTAAGAATGAACTGTACTGAAAAGTGATTCACCTCTTAATATGCAGTGCCAAAGCCACAGTTTTATGATGCAGGTTTTTTTTTATTTTAGTATATTTTTGGTATTGAAAGCTATTATCAATTTATATTTATATTATTATTTTTGCTTCATAATATAGAATACCATGCTCACATAGGCATGACATGCCAGGAAAAAACAGGACAATAACTTTTGAAATTTCAGAAGAAACTAAATTTGTACAGAAAGCAAGTGTTTTTCCTGATAATAGAACCGTTTCTTGGTGACTTTGCTGGTAAACTCTCAGGACTAATTAGAGCAACATCATCAGGAAGCCATTAGCCAAATGTGTCAATCATGGACCTCTATTGTTTGAAAGGCACTCAGGCATGACAGAGACTGAGAGCCATGGCCTGCTCACTGTACTTCGTGATCTCTGCCCATGGATCTCTGCCATCGCCTTTTCATAGACTTTTTTCACCAGCATGCTTGAGATCTTATACTCTTTTGTCCATCCTGTGAGCTTTGGATGTCTTCCAAGTGTGAGTTTCTAGACAGATAGGGTCACCTATCTGGAACATCATTTAGAATATACATCATTGGAAATGTTTTATGCAGCTAAGCCTTATTATTTTTCTTCTTCTTGAGCCATAATATCAGTACAAGCGATTAATTAATAATGAATCACAGTTCCCCAGTATCAAGCTTTCAGGGTGGGCCTCCTGTCTTACTCCTTTGCTCCAACCCATTCTATATGGAAAATCTTTCTTGAAAATGCTTCCCTGCAATTGCAGCCTTTTCCAGTGACTTTTTGAGAACTCTTATAACCTAAGTACCATGGGCCATGAACGTGACTGTATGCTTTCCCATTGTTCTTCCAAAACATAACCTCAGTCACACCCACTGGTTTTGAATTTGCTCTCTTTTGTAAAATTTTATTTATTCTTTTCTCATTCAGTACATCCTGACTGTATCGTCTCCTCCTCTCACCTGCCATTGCTCCCAGTTCCCCACCTCCCCTCTTTCCCACACCCACTCCACCTCCCCAACTCCACCCAGAAGAGACCAGGTCTTCCAGGGACATCAGCCTAACCCAGAATAATAAGATACAATAAGATCAGGTACAAACCCTCACATCAAGGCTGGGCAAGGCAACCCAGTAGGAGAAACACTGTCTTAAGAGCAGACAAAAGAGTCTGAGACACCCACTCCTGTTAGGAGTCACACAGAAACACCAAGCTGACAGCCAATGACCTGCCACAGACACACACAGCTCTCTGATATCTGTGAAAGCCGCTTCAGTCTCTGTGAGCCTCTGTGAGCCATGCTTAGTTGAATCCACAAGCTGTGCTCTCCTGGTGTCTTCAACCCCTCTGGCTCCCACAATTTCTCCTCCTCTTCTACAGGGTTACCCAAGCTCCAAGTGGAGGGACCCGATGGAGACCTTCAATTTGGTGTCTTTCTCTGTCTAAAGTTTGGCTGTGGGTCTCTACATATGCTGTTAGCTGCCTGAGGAAACTTCTCTGATGGCAAACTGACTAAGTGCCTATTTATGAGTATAGCAGAATACCATTAGAAATCATTTCATTGATTTTTTTCAAAATTATTCATTCATCTTTGCTAGTATGTGTATATGTAGGTAGGTAGGTAGGTAGGTAGGTAGGTAGGTAGGTAGGTAGGTACTTTGCACATTGGATTTGGTTCTATTCTGGGTCTCTGAGCCATCCGACATGAGGTTCCCAGCCATAAAGGCAATGTTGGGCTCCCTCTAGTGGCGTGGGCCTCAAATTAGATCAATGATTGGTTGGCCTCTCCCAGAATTTCTGCTCCAATGCTTCGCCAGCATATCTTGCGTGCAGGTGGATGGTTTTGAGGCTGAGTTACTGGCCCAGTCTCACCACTGGAAGCCTTGCCATGTTTATCTTTCTGGAGCTGGGTCATCTCACTCAGGATGATTTCTTTCTAGTTCCATCCATTGAATTTACTCTTTTAATTCACATTTTCTTTTTCCCTCTATTTTCTTTGTTTGATCCCCTATTCCCTTTATATTTTTTTCTTTGTCCTGGTGCTGTATAGTCAACTTGACACAAGCTAAAGTCATCTGAGAGGAGGGGACTTCAATTTTAAAAAATTCTTTCATAAGGTTGTATGGGCATTTTCATAATTACTGACTGATGACAGAGAGCCCAGTACATTATGGGTGGTGCCACGCCTAGACTGGTGGTCCTGGTTCTATAAGAGAGCAGGCTGAGCAAGTCATGGGGAGGAGGACAGTTAGCAGCTCCCCTCTTCGGCCTCTGCATCAGCCCCTGCCTCCAGGTTCCTACCCTGCATGTCTTCCTGCACTCATTGATTTTGATGATGAACTGTTATGTGGAGCTGTGACTGAAATAAACCCTTACCTCTCCTGTTGAGTTTGATCATGGTTTTTTAATAACAGCAACCAAAACCCTAACTAAGACAGTCTTAATAAAGACAAGGAAAATCTCCAGTTCTCCCAAATGATCCTCAAACTCTTCTGCCTTAGGACAGTATTGAATGATCATAATTGTGTTGCATTTCTGAATTCTTTTTTTGAATGCAGAAAGCACAGGTTATTTTGCATATAACACCATGCACCATGTGGACATGTACTACTTTATAGAAATTACATCATGCTGATTTTGACTTAAAAGATTTTTTTAAATATCATATTATCTAGTTTCTAGTGTTTTGCCTATTGCTTGTAAAAATATACTCACTTGTCATAGTAACAATGACATATGTCTAATGCTCTTTTGTGAAGCATAAAAAATCTTCTAAGATTTTTTTTCATGGAAATTCAGTATTTAGACTATTAAGTCTAAGTTTCAGAGGTTGCATATTACATGTTTTAATAAATGTTCCTGTCCCATAATTCCAACTGAAGACACGGAGTCAAATTGCTGTGGTTTGAGAGGGCTATTGTTTATCTCTACTAGAAAAGAAGATGGCTTGGTAGAGCACACTGCTTCAAAGCCATCCACTTGCTCCAGACAGTCCTGTTCTTTGGAGGGAAATGCAGCTTAGTTGTTTGACATCCATTGATGCAGATTTCTTCTGGGGATCTGCCGAGCTTGCATATGTTTCTTCCTCATTTATTGACTAGAAGGCAAAGTTTGTCATTTCAGTCAATATGCAGAAGCTAAGAAGACCAAAGTTTTCTCTCTTTTTTTTCTGAGAAGAAGCAACTTGGGTCCTGTGGAATAGCCTAGTGAAAAAAAGCGCTTGCTACATAAAACCGATAACCAGAGTTAAACCTTAAAATCCACAGTAGAAAGAACCAATTCCCAAAAGTTGTCTCTAACTCCTACCTGCACACAACACTGCATACATACCATGGCATGTGGATGTGTGCTCAGTCTCTCTTTCAATAAAATAATAGTAATAATAACAACAATAATAATAAAATAGTTTTGAAATACAAAAATTAAAATGAGAAAAGGCAAGGGCAACTTTGCAGAGTGAGGTTATTTTAGACCAAAACAGACTAATACGGGGGAAACAATTAAAGCAGTATAATGATTGTTGGCCAAGAATTCAAAAATAACTAAAGAACACTTTATTTTTACATATATAAAGGGGTCATAGAAACCAATAGGAAGCCAAAGAACAAACAATAGCAACAGAGCACATCCTCAATGATTCTACAATTGGAGAGTGGTTCATGCCACAGAGTGTGTAGCAACCACCAAGAATGAGAATTAAGAATTCAGCAGGAGGTCCTGTAGGATCCCAGCAGCTTCCATTCACCAGCTTTGACTAGACTCTTCTCCAAGTATATACTAATTCTTTGTTCACTTTTAAACAACTAATGCCCTCCTGTTTACCTTCTTCCTATTCAGATTGATCTAGAAAGCGGGTTCTTGTTATCCTTATTTTACACATGGGTGGTAGGAGGCATTCCATAAAATTAGACATTTTCCCCAAGGCCAGCTATGTACATAGTAGGTAGACTGGGATCATGTCATTCATGTATGGCTCCTAAAGCCAGCTCTTTCTGTCTATGCTAACTGGCTAAAAGCATGTGTGATGTTCAGAATATTTAAAATGATATTACACCTAACTTTGATTTTTTGCTCATTGGATTCACAGAATATTAGACTAGTCTAACCAAAGAAGGTTGTAGATGGATTTTTTCTTTGGGCTGCCAGCTCTCACACATTAAAAAAATTACACAAAGACTTGCCAATTATAAAAGTTTGACCTACAAAAGACACTGAAGGAAATGTCCAACATCCTTAGCCATCAGGGAAATGTGAATTAAAAAGACGCTGAGATACTATTTTACACCAGTCAGAATGGCTAAGATCAAAAACACCAATGACAGCTTATGCTGGAGAGAACATGGAGAAAGGGGAACACTTCTCCTTTGCTGGTGAAAATGTAAACTTGTACAACGACTCTCGAAATCAATATAGTGGTGTCTCAGAAAATTGGGAATCAACCTACCTCAGGATTCAGCAATATCAGTCTTGGGCATATACCCAATGAATGTTCAATCACACTACAAGGACACTTGTTCAACTATGTTCATAGTGGCACTATTTGTAATAGCCAGAAACTGGAAACAACCTAGGTGCCCCTCAACCAAAGAATGGATAAAGAAAATGTGTTACATTTTCACAGTGGAGCACTACTCATCTGAAAAAAAAATGACATCTTGAAATTTGCATGCAAATGAATGGAACTAGAAAAAAAACATCCTGAGTGAGGTAACCTAGACCCAGAAAGATGAGCATGGTATGGACTCACTCATAAGTGGATACAAGCTGTCAAACAAAGGATACCGACTATATAGTCCACATCCCTAGAGAAGCTAAGTAACAAGGTAAACCCTAAGAAAAACATTTATTTATAGATACATCTAGAAATGGAAAATAGACAAGATCGCATGACAAAATTGGGAGCATGGGGGTTGGGAGAGAAAGGAAGGCAGAAGAAGAAGAGAAGGGGAGGAGGGGAGGAGGTAGGAGACCTTGTGGGAACGGAATAGTCGAGATGGAGAAAGGGCAGAGATGGGAGCAAGGAAAGAGATATTTTAATTGAGGGAGCCATTATGGGGCGAACAAGAAACCTGGCACTGGAGAAGTTCCCAACAATCCACAAGGATGACCCAAGCTAAGACCCAAAGCAAGAGTGGATAGGGTGACCGA
>LOJH01001041.1:0-10641 GCA_001685095.1 Ellobius talpinus | reverse complement strand
TATTAACCAATGAAAGTAACACATAGACAGATGACCCTCCTCCATCACCTCTGAATGTGGGTGACAGTTGTATGGCTGGGACAGACTGCAGGGCCACTGGCTAGGGCACCAGGATTTATTCCTATTGCTTTTTCTGGCTTTTTGGAACCCATTCTCTTTGGATGGATACCTTGCTCAGCCTAGATATAGTAGGGAGGGCCTTGGACCTTCCCCAAAGCAATGTGCCTTACCCTCTCTGAGGAGTGGATGAGGTGTGCAGTGTCCAGGGAAGGTGGAGGGAATGGGAGGAGGGAGGAGAAAAGGGAGTGGGAACTGGGATTGGTGTGTAAAATGGAAAAAGTTTGTTATTTTTTTTAAGTAAAATAAAAAAGTGGAACTTGAAAAAAGAAAAGAAAAGGATAGAAAGCTGTAGCCCTTTCCACAGGGACATGCACAACTGCAGTAAAGCACTGGAGTGTTCTGTGCAATCAAACACTCAAAGGTCAAGCCTATGAAAACAGATGAATCCTGAAAAGCAGAATAATTTGTGACCTATGCTCCAATATCATCTTGCATTCTGTTACTGGATAAATTCACAGAGATGGTTTTTAGTAAATTCTACCCTGTGTCTTTTAGTCGCTTACACAGAGGGCAGCTTCAAAATAAAAATAAATAATACACAACCTGGGGGAAAAATAAAAGTACGGCCTATATCTTGGTCTTGTCCAACTAGCTCGTATAACTTAAATTAACCCATTAATATTTACCGACGAGTTAACACATGATTCATGACTTTTGCCTCCCCTTCATGTCTTGTTCCTTCTGCATCTGCCTGGTGACTTCACCTCCCTTCTTCCCAGAGCTCTCTCTGTACAGAAGTCCCTGCTATACCTCCTGCCTAACTATTGCCATTTAGCTTTTTATTAAACCAATCACAGTGATGTATCTTTACGCTGTGTATTCAAATATCTGACAACATGAAAGATCTTATACCAACTATTGCAAGTAAAATCACTGTTACAGAAGAAGCAACATGACCTCAACTGTCGAAAAGAATGGGGTGAGAGACTTTTAAATGCTAGGTTGAAATAGTGGGAAAATATTGGAAGCATCAGGAGAGGAGGGTTACCAGTATGCTAATCTGTTTGCTAATAGTGCCTTATTTGACTGCACCTGCATCAGAGATCAAAAGATTCCTATTTCTGATGATGGCTACATTGTAAAGAGGTGGCAATCAGATTCTTGGGAAAGATATTCTTGTAGTGTAAAGACTTCCATTCAAAGGGCAGAGAAAGAAGTTAAAGCCATCAGTTGTATGAAATTGGTTCTGAAGATATTTAGTCAGGAAGAAATCTGAGAGCAAGAGTATAGTATAGTGGAGCTGGGGGCTCTGTGTCAGCACTCTGGGCCAGTGTTCATCATTAAAGATTTTAAGCACCAGGCTGTGAGCTACTTGAGCGATTTATTTGCTTTTATCTAAGTCTCCCTTGTGTGGTTATTGCATATAGTTCTCTCTGTGCTCATTTTAGATGTTCAACAAAGGAGTTCCATAACTGAATGTAAGATTGCAATGTAGTTTCATCCTAATTTTATTAGATGCCAACAATATTTAAGAAGTGTATTTTTCTTTACAGAAAAGGAGGTTCAAATCTGTGCTTATGTCTTTATATTACAACCTGGGTGAAAGACAGGATTTCCTAGTGTATTCGTCGTAGAGTGCTATGTAGGCAAACCCCATCCCTGCTCAGGAGGAGGTGCTGTTCCACGGTCAGATGGGTTTGAAAGATGTCAGGAGAAGCTTCTCCTCATGTTCCACTTGCTTTGCTTGTATGCAAATACCTGAAGGTGTGAGTAGTAACAACACAAGTGAACTTCACAAAGCTCGTGACATGTGTTGCTTCTTTCTCTGTTTAGAAATAGTAACTTTTCCCAACCAAGTCTAAGGGGAAAAAAAGCCCAGTGCCTTTCTTACCTCTATTTTCCTAAATAAGTCTTATGATATTTCATTTGTATTTTCATAAATAAAGCTTGCCTGAAGTTCAGAGAGTAAAACAGCCCCACTGGTCAGCTTTACAGCGCAGGCAGTGGTGACACACACCTTAAACCCCAGGATCCACAGTAGTTTACCATAGAAACCTGCTGGTAGAGGTGCACACCTTTAATCCCAGCATTATGTGAGAAATATAAGACAGGAGGAGACAGCGCTCACACAGTCTCCTTCTGAGATTCCTGGAGGCAGGATTGCCATTTTGGACTGAGGTAGAAGTAAGGGCTAGTGGCTGACTGTTTTGTTTTTCTGATCTTCATGTGGAACCCCAATTTCTGTCTCTGGATTTTCATTAATGGTGCTACAAGTTCTACTTATTTTGAAAGCCATCTGTTTTATATCTGAGATTAATATTTGACCTCATCGTTTGTGTTTTATTTTCTAAGTCTGTAACTCCACTTCCATGGAAGCTGGGAATCATTGTACCCCATAATTATGACTTTTCTTGCAATTTATTCTTAAGTAAATGGGTTTAATTGTGAAACATTTTACGCTGTCTTTTAGTAATATCACCATTATCTGAAGAGGAAATACTAATAAGTAAATGAAGCACACATCTCCCAATGGAACAGGAGCACAGTGTGCAACAGAGAGGAAAGGGAGCAAGACCATGACTCAATTTGAGCCCAGGGAAAAAAGCAAGTAGGGCAAAGAGATGAGTGAGTCGTATTTCAACAGAACTTACACCAGCTGGGCAGTGATGGCGCACACCTGTAATCCCAGCACTCAAGAGACAGAGACAGTTCGAGGCCAGCATGGTCTACAAAGGGAGTTCGAGGACAGGCTCTAAAGATACAGAGAAATCCTGTCTCGAAAAACAAACAACAAAAAAGAAATCTTAAACAAAGTAGGAAAAGAATCCCCACCATTTACATTACTTTTAAAACTAACTCTAACACTCACGGCCAGAACAGACTAACGTGAAAAGTCATATGAATGTCACCCTTTCTGCTGCTGTTCTGAATCCTTTATGAAATGCATTGCAGAAAACCCACAAGAGCAAGTGTATACATTTGCATTGAACTCCTTCTTTATCTTTCTGGAGAAAAAGGAATTAACTCTAGGCTGAGAAAATTGTCCTCCAGAATTGAAGCAGCCACATATTCTGAAAATGAGGCTACATTCACAGTCTGAGCTAGATATCAGAAATAATTTGCTGGACTAGTTGGCTAAATATTTTCAAAAGTAGCATTTCAGAAATCAAACTCCCCTTTGGCCTCTTAATTCAGGGAACATCTAAGGGCTAAAATAATAAAACACAGACAAGAGATATCCTTACATATGATCCACATTGCCTCCAGAGAAGTTTACATTTTTCTAAGCAAGGAGGGATTTATTGATCAGAATTGGAACTAAAGCATATTTAATGAATCTGCTTGAGATATTACTAGATGTAGTTTTGTTGTTGTCGAGACCATGTTTTACTGTGTAGCCCTGGATGACCTAGAAATCACTATGTAGACTGTGCTAGCCTCAAACTCATTAAAATCATACTGCTTTTTATCCCAAGTGCTGTGATTAAAGACATGAACTCCTGTCTATTATTTCATCTGTGATAAAAATTCCAAAAATGTGCCAGCTGAGGAGAGGCCCAGGAAAGGTTTGACCACACAATCACGAGGACCTAAATTCTATCTCTAGTATCCGTGTAAAGAACTGGTACCGTGAGATCTACAATCTACGTACCTGAGCAGTGAAGAGAGGTAGATGGGTTGCCCACTGCTAGCAGGTCTACTGAGGGACCCAGTCCCAGAACACAAGCTGTAAAGATCCCAAGGAATAAACCTTGAGGTGAGATCTGGCTTCCCGCAGCAACCACACATGCCACACATGCACACACACATGCAGAACAGACACATGCACACATACATGCAGAACAGACACATGCACACATACAGAATTCTCTAGAAATATGAAAATATTTATTATTAAAGTAGGCCAGATTAATGCAGTTATTTTCTTTGCTACTTACTGAAAGCAAATCATATCATAGATATCTGCTCATATTCAATACTAATATTGCTGAGTTCAAATAATGGTCTTTATGTATTGTAAGATGGAGATTGCAATGATCAACCAAATCATGTCTTTCAATAAAACTCTGCAAGGTATTTAATTGTAGATAGATCAGAAGAGGTTTAGGTATTTTGTAGTATGATTAATAAAAACCCAGAGCCAGAAATTGGGGTTCAACCTGTAGGTCAGAAAAGCAAAAGAGTTAGCCACTGACTCTTACCTCTACCACAGTCCAAAATGGTGATCCTGCCTCCAGGAATCTCAGAATAAGACTGGTGTGTGTGGTTGCAGTGGGAAACAAGATTTCACCTCAAGGTATATTTTATGGTCCTCACCTAATGCTGGGATTAAAGGTGTTAATACCAGCCGGTTTCTATGGCAAACTAGTGTGGCTACTGGGATTAAAGGTGTGTGTCACCACTGCCTGGTCTGTACAGCTGATCAGTGAGGCTGTTTTATTCTCTGAACTTCAGGTAAGCTGTATTTATTAAAATACAAATGAAATATCACTACAGTATATATGGTATTAATTAAAACATCTCCTTATCTACATTTCTAGGAAACCTAACATTTTTCTTAAACATAGAATGTAATTAAATTTAACATTAAAATTCTCAAATATTAGCTGGGTATGATGGAATACAACTTGAATCCCATCACTGGGGAGGCAGAGGCACGCCTACCTCTGTGACACTGAGACCAGCCTTATATAAGCAGTGAGTTCCAGGAGAACCACAGTTATGTAATGAGACACTGACCCAAAAAGGAAAGAAAAGGGAGGAAGGGAAGGAAGAAAGAAGGGAGGGATGAAGGGAGGGAAGATAGGAGGTAGCAAGGGAAGGAAGAGAAAAGAGAGAATTTCAAACATTAATTTGATTTTGTTGCTGTAGGAGATTCCATGGATTACATTGCTTCTGCCTTAGAAACAATATTATCATGAGTAAATCCTATCCACTGGTATTTACTGGATGCCAGTTCAGTGAGCTAGTTAAGAATCAAAGCAGACAAGTCCTTATTGTGGCATTAAATCAATCCATAGCTTCAGAATTCATTATGTGAAGCATTTTAGTAATTAAAGAGCACATAAGTGGAAAACATGTGGAGAAATTAAAACTTAATTTCAAAAACTGCAGCTTGTAATGCCATCTTAATGGAGATATACATAAAATACATTCCAAGAGAAGCCCTGCAGCTTGGGGCCCATACAGTTCGATACAGAAATTACTAGTGAAACCTATGGGTCAAAAACCTGAATTTCAAAAATCATTTTAACAGTAGTACTAATCAGAAATATCAGTACAAATAATGACTTAATAAACAAATGTGTAAGAATTATCCTTAGGTATATTACCTTATACGTTGTGTTCTATAAAATAATTGTTGACATACTCTATTTAAAGCCTAGGAAAATAATTTAAAATAAAGTGATTTCTTATTAGTATTTAATGTATATTAGCATTGAATAAACCATATATTTAAGCAGCGTGGTTCTCATTAAAACATTCTGCACAGCCTTCTAAGGATATATTCCTATATGTCATATATTTTTTTTGCTGGGGCAAAATATAATATTTATTACAGGGAATAAAAATAGAAAATAAACTTTTAAACAAATAAAGCTTGAAGAAAACTTGGACCATCACTTAAACCTTTCATTTATTGTGTTTTTATGTTCATGTATTTTTAACATATTATTTGTAAAATTATTTTTTTAATTGCAAATATATATGTCATATATTAATCAACCCCACCAACCAAATATGTCAGAATCTGGGCAAGATGGTGGCATACTGATGCTGACGGTTGTCAGTATCTTTTGGATTTATTCTGCAGCATGAACAACTAGTCAAGTTTGTGAATCGTTTTTTGAAGCTAGCAACTTAATCCGGACATACGGTTTGTCTTCAGTAGACACTGGAAGTGGTAGCTGACAAACAACGGATGTCTTTGGGAAAATAAATCATACTATAAATAAATAAAACGTTTAAAAGCATTTTAAGCAAGGAAAACATACTAAAATCATTTTTGTGAGGTTATATATTGTAACCTGGCTAGCTGAAGCCTGGGTTGTATTGCTGAAAGTTTGCTACCCAAGACTACCTGATGACAAAACACAAGACCAGCTGATTCCAACTATTTGGTGCCTGTCAGAGTTGCCAGACTTAGAGCTTCAGAGACTTGAGTCCATTACCCATGAAATGATTTACTGATAGAGTTCCATGGTGCCTCCTCATTAGCCAGGTGCCAGGCATAAAAGGCTGATATAAAACACAGATTCTAAACTCCAGAAGCTGACAGTCCAAGAGGAGGTTAATTTGACACTATGCAATGGCAGTGAATGCTGTCTAGCTTAGCTCTCCTGTGTAGAGATGCGTCCAGAGCTCTGAGGAGGTGGTGATTATCATGGGCATGGGTCACCAAGGGGTCCAGGAAAGAGAAGAAAATGGAATGAGCACAGAGGTTTTTAGAGGAACTGATTTTCACTTTACAGTGTTGGGTACTAGGTTCTCTGGGAGCATTGCCAGGTCTAAGAAGGTAGATGCCTGAAGAGTATGATGTTGTGCCTACCACAGCACAGGGGCAGATGCAAACAAGAATGGTATGTGGTCGGTGTCAGCTGCAGTGGAATTATAGGAGTGAGTGGTAAAAGAAACAGAGGGAAAGGCATAGTATAAGGTAGGATATCAAAGAACAATTTTGAATAGTGCTGAAGGAAGCCATTCATTCTTATTAGAGAGTAAAGCTGAGTCCTGTAGATACCTAATTTTCAGAGAATTATACTTTATTAACAACAGACATCCTGGAACATGCTCCAGGCACCTGTGAAGTAAGCCATGATGCCCCGTGTGACATGTGTAACTCTGGCTTTGGTTCTCCGCAGAGCTTCCTCGGACAGCCTCATTGTTATACCCTGTAGTACCTTAAAGGAACATTAGCAGCCAATATGAACTGAACATGGAACTGACTGGGAAGTCCCTAACGGCCTCATGATCTCTGCCAACAGCACCCCTCTCTGGCATGATTGCTTACCCTAGCATTTAGGTCAACAGTCAGCTAAACAAGCCCTTTTAGTGTGGTTATCAGTATTATCATACTAATCAATAGACCCAACATGAAATGCATCTTATGAACATGCATTGAATATTACTGGCTTTGTACATTATCCCAAGTTTATGTTCATTACAAAGAGAAGATAATTCTGAAGAGCTTCCACATTTTGAAATTTTGTTTTGTTAACACTGAACCCTTGCTGTGTGTTTTGGTGCCTGTGAGCAGCCAGGTCACAGACAAAGGCAAGCCAGCGAATACACCTCTAAGGAATCTTTTGCACAGTAGCAGACACAGACTCACTGTCTTTTAACCTGAAACTCAAAGCAGTCTGTGCTTAATCCGAACATAAGGAATGCACAGCTTGGTGAGAATGTGATTTTCTTATACAGCTATTGTAATTATTCGCTATTGCTCTTTTCTTTAAAAAGTTAGGTCCGCTAAGGAATTGAGTCGCTCCCTTAAATGCCTTTAAAATGTGGTTTGTAAAGTGATGGTTTCTATCTTGGTGGGACTTCAATTAAGCTATTCTGAGAAGGGAAAGGGACTCTAACCGTGCCTCGCATTGGAATATTTACTCTTCGCTATCGCGCATTGTAAATTCAGCTCCCAGCTGGGGATTCGGCTCCAATAAAATATTATTGAAATTTACTTTTCCTTCTCCCTCTGGTTGACTCCTACAACTCCCTTGATTGCAGGAATAATGCATTTACAGCATTCTGAAAACAATGGGAACCATGTCTAAGTGCTTTCTAAACCAGGAATTATTTTTTTGTGTGTTTGACACTCTCTGAGCGCTGAAAAGAAATAAAGACTTTTTACTATCACCTAGCTTGTGCAATGCATCACAGAGTGAAGGCTGAGGCCAGTGCAGTGACCCCCTGAGAAGTTTGCTGCAGACTTATTCCTTCTCTCTGCTAATGTACAAAAGCCTCCTGCCAGCAGCAGCCATAGGTAGATGCTATATGGAAAATCACAGACCCCAGCAGGCTACAGAGACTGAACTGATCCACAAAGAATACAGAAAAACAAATAATATGAGAGAGGGCTAAAGGGTGCCATTATACTGCACGTCTGCACTAAAAATCATTTCAGTGTTGAGTGTGGAGCTGTCTGGTTCCTATAATCCCAAAACTCAGGAGCCTGAGGCAGTAGGATTGCCATAAATTTGAGGCCGGACTGGGCTACCTAATGAGTTAGGATATCGAGTGAATCCTCATTTCAAAACAAAAGTCCAGGGTATTGGCGCAGTATGCTAGCATAAGGACCTGAGATCAAAACTCCAGCATCAATGTCAAGCTGAGTGTGGCCACGAGGCACAGAAACAAGCAGCTTCAGGAGACTTGCTGAGCAGTTAGCTAGCCAGGTTAATCTGTGAGCCCCAGATTCAATGAGAAACACTGTCTCATAAAATAAAGTGGGGAGAGAGAGGGGTAAAGACACCAGATGTGGACCTCTGACCTCCACACAGACCCACAAAGGTAAGGACAAAAACATCATTTCAGGATCATGTTTCCTGTGGGACAGTTTTCATGCATGATCTGGCTCCAATGAATAACTTAAAAGATATTATTATCCTAAGTCACATTTCCATATACAATCAAATTTGATTTTCTGCATAGGTGAGAGCATTTTCTCAGCTTAGGTGACCTTCTTGACAGGGTCCTCTCCTTGGTCCCTGTTGGCGATGGAGCATCAAATCATCTGCACCTCTATGGTAAGAACTGGGTATGAACTCCCAGAAGAGACAAAGGAGACCTCTCAGAGGCTCATTTTCCTATGTACTCAAGCTGAGAACAGTATTCTCTAATATACTTGAAAGCCAGCAGGAACCCAGCAGTCGTCATCAGTAGCTCCACGGCCAAGTGTTTAGACGGCCTTCTAACAAGGGATATTGGTATTTTGGACATTTATAGGCAACTTTAAAGGCTTGCACCCAAAGTCTCTCCAACATTATTCATAAGTATTCTCTAATGATGTAGGGCACTGTGGTAAGTCAGAAGAACTTTCTGTTATTCTCAAATTCCCTTACTGGGGAGCTACCTATTTCAGCCATTCAGTTTTAATTACTCCCTCCTCCACTGACAGAGGAAATCAGTGTGCAGAAGGGGAACTACTCATTTAACTGCTGGGAAATCAGATAATCTCTAAGTAATCAGAAGTTGGCTGTAAGGTAATTTGGGAACAAATGACTGATTCTTTTGGGGATTCAGGCATCCAGCTCATGATAAATTTAGCTCTCACAGTGTCTTATTGGGGTAAAAAGTCATACATGGGCATGCACAGAGATAGTCTTGTAAAATAGAGTGCATGGTTGCTTTGTTTAGAAATGTTAAGGTATTATATTACTAAGTTCATGTTCTATGGGGCACTCTCTGGAGTAGGCAGCTGGTATAATCTAGGGCCACAGTGTGTGTATCAATGTTACTCTGTCCTCCCAATTCCCTAGAGTCATGTTGCTCTGTGGCTGCTTTTAGGAGGAAGATTTATTTATTTACTTATTTATTTATAACTTCTTTTTAATTTATTTAAAAGTTTTTTCATGTTACATACCAACCAGTTTCCAATTCCTCCAGTCCTCCTGCTCCCCCTGCCACTTGCCCCATCTTCTCCCGACCTAACCCTCTATCCACTCCTCAGAAAGGGCAGGGCCTCCCTTGGGAGTCTACAAAGTCTGGCATATGAAGTTGAGATAGGACCAAGCCCCTCCTTCCTGTGTCAAAGCTGAACAAGGTAGCCCTCCATGGGAATCAGGTCCAAAACGCCAGTTCAAGCATTGGGGATAAATCCTGGTCCCACTGCCAGCAGCTTCATAGAAGGCCCAAGTCACGTGACTGTCACTCACATTCAGAGGGCCTAGGTCAGTCTCATGCGAGCTCCCTAGCTGGCCATCCAGAGTCTGTGAGCTCCCACTAGCTCGGATCAAGTGTCTCTGTGGGTTTCCCCATCATGATCTTGAGGGTTTTGCTCATGTAATCCCTCCTCCCTATCTTCAACTAGACTCAGCCCAGTTCTTAGCTGTGGCTCTCTGCACCTGCTTCCATCAGTTACAGATTGAAGATTCTCTGATGACAAGTAGGATGGTCCTGAATCTGATTACAGGGGACGGCCAGTTCAGGCCCCCTCTCAGCTACTGCTAGGAGTCTTAGCTGGCGTTATCCTTGGGGATTCCTGGGAATTTCCCTAGCGCCAGATTTCTCCCTAACCCTATAATGGCTCCCTCCGTCAAGATATCTCTTTCCCTGCTCTCCCTCTCTGTCCCTTCCCCAACTCAACCATCCTGTTCCCTCATGTTMTCCACTCTAGGGGGAAAATTTATAGATCTGTGTGCCAATTAGTTAATAAAAATGCAAATAAATGATCAGTATCATTATCTATAATTTCCAGTTAACTTTTCATTAAGGTTATTAATAAGTGAAATTACCGCAAAGTACTTAAAGTGACATAAAGTAGCACATTCTGTGAAATAAACATAATCTTAAAACTAGACAGTATAAAAGAAAAGAAGAAGTCAAACTTTCGTTATTTGCAGATGATATGATAGTGTACAT
>LOJH01001040.1:8730-31065 GCA_001685095.1 Ellobius talpinus | reverse complement strand
GAATTGAACTCAGGACCTTTGGAAGAGCAGACAGTGCTCTTAACCACTGAGCCAACGCTCCAGCCCCCTAGATTTCTCTCTTTATGTATTTGAGTGTTTTGTCTAGATGTACATATATGTACCATGTGCGTGCCTTGTGCCCAAGCAGGCCGGAAGAGGGTGTTGGATCCCTGGAACTGGAGTTATGGATGGTTGGAAGCCACTATGTGGATATTGGGAATTGAACTAGGGTCCTCTGCAAGAGCAACAATGGCTTTAGCTGCTGAGCCTTTGCTCCGCCCCCCCTGATTCTGACCTACCGGTCCCTTCTCCCCAACCCCCGTTTTCCACCTCCCAAGTGCTAAGATTACAAGTGTGCACCACCCGGGCCTGGTTTTATTTACTCTCTTTCTTGACTTTGACAACAGACTCCTTGATGGTTTTTCTGCTTATAAACGCGATGTCTATTCATTCTATCACAGTAAGCACAAAACAACAGGAAGAAGAAATCATTTCTTCCACACGAGACTCCCCAGGCTCAACTCCTAGGGCAGCAGAAAACCAGGATTTGAGAGGCCGTGAGCACCAGTGGCCCAGGACGGCAAGCGGGCCCAGGCTGGGGCTGGTGCCTCCTGCAGATGCCAGGCTGTCCACGCCCCCGGCTTCATGTTGTGGTCTCTGCAGTCACTGTGCCCCTCACCTTTTGAGGACTTAGTTTGTTTCCTGGCCATGCCTAAAAATCTAAGCGCTCTGGCCCAGTAAGGGGAGTAATTTGAAACCAAAACCCTGGCAGCGCCAATGGCTCAGACAGAACATGAGTCATAGGCAGAGGCTGTGACGAGAAAGGGTGAGAGGCAGGGCAAGCCCCGGCTACAAGAGCCAAGAGATCCACTGCCCACAGTGTGTATAGGTTTTAGGGACAATTCAGCAGCCACTCATGGCCCTCCTGCTCCATGGTAACACAAGGAACTGTGGCGCTTACACTCAGGAAATGCGGTAGCGCGTGAGGGCTAGCTTCGTTTCAACAGGTTTTCCAGTGAGGACAAGGCTCGCTCTTCTGGGGAGGCAGGACCCCTAGCACACAGCTCTAGAGCATCTGCCTACGCCAGCCCAAAGCCCCAGCTCTCACCCCCAGCCTCTCTGAAGTTAGGTCAACACATCTCCAGGCCCTTCCAGTCCCCAGGTGAGCGTCCTGGCCCCCAACAAGTACTGACCCACACCCATGCCCCCGATGCCTGGCCACACCACGCTGTGATGTCATTCACAGTTCTACAACCGACCCTCTCCAAGCTGCAGGCAAGCTGACTGGGCACAAACCCACCTGAAGGAGCAGATGGGGATTCAGGCATTATCGTCTCTGTCAGGAAACCTTCCAGGATTGCTTCTTCCCCTCTGTCCTATCCCATAACATGACTTGGCTCTCCCAGACAACTCTGCCCCTGGAACTTTCATGGCATGACTTCTCCTGAGTGGACCTTCAGGCCCCTGAATTAAAGTGTCAACTCCTATGGAGCCAAAGGAAAGGGTACAGGTGACTTCAGAGCACAATCAGGAACTGGGACCTTAAACCACGAGGATTTTCCCAGACTGCATCCAACATGCCCAGTTAAGAGGCCAACATGCCATCCTGGTTCCTTGGACCCCTTCTGGGGGGCACAGATCTGCATACCCAACACTGGGGGAGAGGGGCAGAAAAAAGTACCAGGTGTGGTCAGGCAGCCCGAGTTACTGTTGGTAACCTGGAGACCCCAGGGGAATAGGAAAGGAAGGACCGTCATATGGCTGTGACCAGTCATATGGCTGTGACCACATGACAGGGCCCCAAAAAAGGGGTTGTGAAGGGGGCTGGGCTCTTGGTGTGCTGGGAGGGGGAGATCTTGCATGGATGGAGGAACAGAGCCCAGCAGAAAGGATACCATACCTCCTGCCACTTGCCTCGTATCCTCCCTCAGGGCAGGGACTTAAGAGCACTCAAACCCAAGTTATGAGGCCCTATAAATGCCCATTTAAACAAATGACATTTGGAGACCTGGCGTGATAGCTCAGGCAATAAAACACTTGTCTTCCAAGCACGAGAACCTGAGTTTGATTCCCTTCACCCATGTAAAAAAGCCAGGCACAGTGGTTCACACCTGATCCCAGTGCTAGAAAGGTAGAGACAGGAGGGTCCTCAGGGCTCACTGGCCAGCCCAGGCTAACAAAGTCCAGGACAATGAAAGAGCCTGTCTTAAAAAGAAAAAGGAAAAAGTAGTGGGCACCTGATAAACGACAGCCAAGCTTGCTATCTGGCCTCCACACATACAAGCAGACATGTGCACACACACAACTGTGTGCACACGTACACCTACAAACATGCACACACACATACTCACACGTGTGCACACACATGCATGCATGTACACATGCACACACCCTCACGTGCGCCCACATACATGCATGTGCAAGCCCATATACATGCCCACATATGCATGTGTGAGCGTACACACACACACACATACACACAGTTTTCTATGTCAAGTGTATTAATTACATAGAAATTACTCTTGTAATCTCAGCCCTTAGGAGGCAGAGGCAGGAGGATTACAGTAAGTTCTAGCCCCGCTTGCTTTATAGAGTGAGTTTTAGATCAGCCAGGACTACACAGCTAGGGTCTATGCAAAAATAATAATCAATATATAAAATACTTTCATTTACAGTCAGGTCCCTGAATTAGAAACAAAGGCATTCAGGCTGCCGCTTTGGAGCTGGCCTGACTACCCTGCTACTGTACCTGCCAACAGAGTGGGCAGCCGGAAGAGGCCCTGGCTGGGCTGCCGCAGCTTCCCCAGCAAGCTGCTGTCAGTCTGGGGCCATAACATTCCTATCTAGAAGCTTCTCTCAGCTTTTTATTGTACCTCAAGATTCGCCTTCCTAAGTAAATACTGGCCAGCTCTGTGCAGGAGTGGAGTGGGGTGGGGTGGGGTTGGCGCCTCTGTGGCAGGATTTACGGAACATGCCACCTGAACTTGCCACACTGGCACCCTTCCAGGTCAGTGTGGAGGACGACCAAGAAGAGGGAAAAGCAGCCCAGATCCAAATGGCCCATATTCCTCCCTAAAGGTCCTCACGCTCGGCCACCCAAAGTCCCCACCCTATCCCACCCCTCCCCACCCCCAAGCTGCACTCAAACCAGAGTGGGAAAGAGGTGTGGAGGTACAGCCCAGGAGTCTTCCACTTCCCACGGGGAGCCCGCCTTCTGCTTGCTCAGTAGGCACCCCATAAATATTTGCTGGATAAACAATGAATTTGAGAATACACCCCACAGCCAGTCCAAACCAGCTCCTTCCAAAAGGATTACAAGGTTGAAGGTGTGCTCCATCTGCCTTGCTTGGTATGGGAGACACGGGTGGCCAGGAATCCATCCTGATGAGCGGCACTCCCCCCAAGGCTTTCTGTTCCATGAACTGACATCTTAATAGGAAGCATGGTGCCACTCATCTATAATCCCAGCACTCAGGAGGCTGAGGCAAGAGGATCTCAGGTTTGAAGGCAACCTGCCCTACATAGTAAGGTCCTGTCCCAAATCAACAAAAACAACCAAGCAAACATTTGAAAAACGTAAGTTCATTGGGGGGCTGGAGAGAGAGCTCAGTGTTCAGGGGCACTTGTTGCCCGCACAGAGGACCCAGGTTTGCTTCCCAGCACATAGACTGGGGCTCATAACGATCAATCATTCCAGCTTCAGATGATCAGCACCCGCTCGGACCTCCAAGGACACTGCGTGCACGTGGTGTAATGACACACAATGCTCACACACATAAAATAATTTTTAAAACAGTCCTGGGCTGGACAGAGGGCTCAGCGGTTAAAGGCACGTACTGTTGTTTGCCAGCCATGGTGGCGCACGCCTTTAATCCCAGCACTTGGGAGGTAGAGGCAGGCGGATCTATGGGTTCGAGGCCAGTCTACAAAGTGAGTTCTAGGACAGCCACAGCTCTGGTACACAGAGAAACCCTGTCTTGAAAAAACAAGGACAACAACCACAAAAAGCACAGACTGCTGATTTTGGGTCCTGACACCCACATCTGATGGCCCACAATCACCTTTAACTCCAGCTCAGGGGGATCTGGCACCTCCGTAGGCACCTTCCCTCACATACCCCCCCACATGCACATAATTAAACATTTTTTAAACAGTCCTGAGAGCCTAGTGGGCAGCAACTACCGAAACCCTCTGCTTCCTCCTGCTCCTCCCTTAGCCTTCCGCCCTAGGAGACACACAGCCACTTCTTGGCCAAAGCAAAAGAAGTCTACTGCTTCTGTTTTAAACTGGCTCTTTTGGCTAGTCCCACTCACTGCTGTGAAGTCCGGTCCAACATGGCCAGCCATGTGCCCCTTGCGTAGGGGACAGAATGGCCACAGGCATCTCCAAACTAAACGTAACAGGCAAGGCTAGCCAGTGTTGCTCAGGATCCTACTTCAAACCAGCAGGACATGGAAGCCATCTTCCAGAGAAAGCTCCTGCAGAGGGGAAGAGAGCAGGCTAGCCCAGACAGAGGTGACTATCCAGAGAAGGCAGGGTGCTGCGGGTGTGGGGGGAGAGCTGGAAAGGGGGTGCGCAGGACAAGTCGAGGATGCAAATCAACTCTGTGCTGAATCCGTGGTGAGGGCAGAGAATGAAGACAAGGGGGGAGTGGTATCAGGTCATGTGTGTACACACATGTGTGGGGGCGCGGCGCATGCACACACACACACACACACACACACACACGGCGGGGGTGTAACCTGCTCCCTGGCACAGACGCGGTCCTTGGTACCATGAACTCAGCTCTGCACAGGGAGGAGCCTGCAAGAGGAAGAACAAGCAGACTCAGCAGGTCTGAGGAGATAGGGCCATGGCCCAAAACATGGTCGGCTTATCTAGGGTCCCCAGAGGGCAAACAGTCAGGGGCGAAGAGGCAGAGGCCAAGGCTGATGTGAAACTCCTGGCTTGAGGACTTGGGTAGGTAGGGTCCTGCTTGGTTTGTGTCAATCTGACAAATTCAGACACGTCTGGGAAGAGGAAACCCCAGCTGAGAGCAGGGTCCCATCAGACGGGCCTGTAGGCGAGCCTGTGGAGCATTTTCTTGATTAATGATTGATGTGAGAGGGCTCAGATCACTATGGGCAGAGCTGCCTCTGGGCAGGTGGTCCAGGGTGCTGTAAGGAGCAGGCTGAGCAAGCCAGTAAGCAGCATCCTCCATGGGCCCTGCTTCAGAGCCGGCCTTGGGTTCCTTCCCTGACTTCCTTCTGTGATGGACTAGAGTCTGTGAGGTAATTAAAATAAACCCTTTCCTCCCCAAGTTGCTTTTAGCCATGGCGTTTTAACACAGAAATAGGAACCTCTCTAAAACAGGCTGTGAGGCTCAGGCATTGAAGAAAAGCGGGAGTGGGGTACCACTGGGTCGGCGCAGAAGGGATGAACCAGGGGTGCCCACAGGAGCCCAGAGGCAAGGCCCTCTGTGACCTCTCCCTCCACCAGCTCCCTTCATGTGGCACACGTGTTAACATGGCCTGGCACAGGGTCACCGGCTGTCAATGTTCACACCCACAGTAGCTCCCCACCCCCACCCAAGACAGCAGGACACACAGCCCTGAGAAACAACAGGACACATAGGACAGGTCCCCTCCTAGGGGTGGCAGCAGTTGACAATTAGTTACAAACAAGCGTGCCTGGGAGCAAGGTGGCTTCCTGAAAGAGGGATGTGTAAGAGGGGTGTGTAAGGGGTGTATAAAGGATCAAAGGGAGCCTGGGGCACCTACCAAGGGAGGCAGAGCACAGCTGTTGGGGGAGCCTTTCCCATCTATTCACATCAGTGTACCCACACTGTATGTCAGGGAGAGACCCTTTCACGGGAGGGACATCTGTCCAGGACAGACAGGAAGGTGTGAGAGTGCTATGTGACTCCATGTCGCGAATCCACAAATGGGGCACTTCACACATTGGAACTCGCTTCTCTCACGGCTTTGAAGCCAGAAGTCCAAAATCAGAGTGCAGGGAAGCCATGTTTCCTGAAGGGCAGCAAGATGGAGCTGTCCCTGGCCACTTCTCAGGCCAACTTATGACTGTAGTACTCTAGTCCCTATCCCTGGCTTCACCTTCCTGTGGCTTCTCCTCCAGCCCCTGGACTTGGTAGTTTGGGATGACCTTATCTCAAAGTAATTAGCCAATGATGTCTGCAAAGATGAGCATCTTAAAGATGAGTCGACCGATGGCAGGATCAGACACAAAGCCACAGACCTCAGAGGCAGAAGCAGGCTTCAAACACACACCAGATGGCACGGAAGGCTCCAGGGATTTGGGGCTGGAGGTAGAGAAGCTCCGAGTCAGCCCAGGAAATGCTGGGTGAGCCGTGGGAACCAGGGCAAAGGTCGATGAAGGCAGTCTGCCCAGACAGGCCGCTTGGAGCATAGGAAGAGGGAAGGATGGGAGAAAAGACCAGAAAACCACTGGAAAGGGTATTGTAGCAACGTCCAGAACAGGTGAGCATCTGTTCATCCCACCCCCCCCCACCTAAGGAGGCATGCGGAAGAGCCTTCCCAGCAGGGTCGGTAGCAGAGAAAAGATCTATAGAAGCCCAGCAGGGTGAAGGGTAGACAAACTACCGGCTCTCAGGAGGAATCGGTGAGCCAAAGCCATGAGGACGTCCACAGTCCAACCTAACCCCTAAATGCTGCAACATAAGAAAACAGCAAACAATTATGTGACACTGGTAGTATACAGGGAATATGCAATCATGTGATGCTGTTAGCACACAGGGGATATAGACTATCCAGAAGCAAACCACAGATATCCCAAACCTAGGAATTCTGATTCTACAGTCACCCTGGCAGGAATACAGTGAGGGGAAGATTTCCTGGAGGCTTGGGTACCCGGCAACATCTCGCTGCTAGAGACAGCTGGTAGGCAACTCTGTGTTTGGGTATCTTATTCCTTATACTCTATCAAATGTTTTGTCGAGGGGGGGATTTCACGTAGCCCAGGCTGTCCTCGAATTCACTATGCAGATAACGATGACCTTGAACTCCTGATTCCCCAGTCTCTACTTCCCAAATGCTGGGATAACAGCCATGTACCACCACACTGGGCTGGTTTGGGATGCTTTTGAGATGGTCTCACATTGTAAGCCAGGCTAGCCTGAAAACGGTGTGGCCAGACCAAGGCAGTTCTTCCTCTCAGACTCCCAAGCGTGGGGATTATTGGGCAGGAACCACCATGACTGCTCTTTTTTCCTTTCAATTAATGAGCTTAATGTTGGTACTTTTGTCTAATATGCACAAGGCCCTAGGTTCAACTCCAAGTACCACAAAAATATAAATATGGAAAGTAAGAAAACACAAAGCTTTATTGCGGGTGTCACCTGAGCTAAGTGATTGTGACTTGTGCCCTGAATGGTTATACATGCCCAGACCTAAATGACTCAGAAAGAACAGAAAATGGACCTGAGAGCCCCCATTTCTCCTCAGGGAAGCAGACAGAAAGGGAGACCAGCTAGGGTGTGTGACCAAGGTTAGAAAGAAGACAAGGGCAAAGGGGGGGTCCCAAGTAGGGACCTGGGGTCTGGTTGAGAACCTTTCTGGGGTCACAGCAGCAGGGAGGCAGTCCTCAGAGATGAGATGAGAACAGGAATGGGTGTCCCACGGGAGCTGGCAGAAGCCCTGGCAAAGACTGTGCGTGTCAGCAGGCAGACCCCATGCAAAACTAGATCACTGCTCGCAGCCTCAGGCTCCTGCAAATTATGCCTTAGGCTTCCAAACCGAGCAAGTCCAGGCTGCCAAATGCTGACGGCACAGAACTGGCTGGCCTGAGCCTGGGGAGGCAACAGCAGAAGGAGACCTCATGCATGCAGCCCAAGGGTACCAGCTCTCCAAGACCTAAACCCCTAAATGCTGCCTAACTCCAACCCTTTGGGTCAAGGGTGGCCAACAAGAAGAAGAGGGAGAAGCAGAGCTGCTGCAAAGCAAGGGGCCCCAAGCACAAGGCGTCCAGACACACAGCAGAGGCAGGGCTGGCTAGTGGTTAGTGGGTCTCGTGGCTACGGTGGGCGGGGTGCCTCTTAACCGCTGAATTGCTCAGCGGCCCAGCCACCTCCAGCTGGGGCATCACCCTACTCTCCAGACACCCAGACTCATCACACATGGCACTCAGCACCAGACCGGCATACCATCCACATCACACACGTACTCAACCCCAGGGCCACATTGGCACACCATCTATGTCACACACATGCTAAACCCAGTGCCATCCCTGATGTCACCATTGCACCCTGCGACGAGCCAGTCACCCTCGGCCAGGCCACACTCAGAAGATGGAGCTAGGAGAAGCAATACAGCCTTGGGGGATGCTTAGAATTCTGGAGCCTTGGGCAGCCCTGGTTGGTCCAGAATAGTCTGTTTCCATAGCTACAAATTTATATAACAAATTATGTTGAATTTCATTGAAAATAAATTCTGTGCAAACCAAGGAGTGATACAATACACCTAAAGCCTCCATTTCAATGGCCAACGGGCACATGTGGCTTCTGGCCACCCTTCCCACAACACAAAGCAAGATTGTCCAACCAGCAGAGTGTTCCTCTGGCAGCAGGCCCAGGTGGTGGGATGTCCTTGTCCCTGGTGGCTCCCTGCCTGGAAGGAGTCCTCCGTGGGGTTGGGACTGAAGAGCTTGGCTCTTGGGGTAGTGTTGATGATAATTTGTCACTGTGGATTTCCCTTGGTGTCTTATGACGATGTCTGCCCCCTGTCTGCAGTAACTACCTATTCTCTGCCCATGCATCTCCTCTGACCACCCCAGCCAGCCCCCAACACACTTGCGTAGATGAGAACATGACCCAAAAAAGGATATCACTTGCTACAGAAGCGGGTCCCATCACCTCTGGCCACCAACATACTCTCCAAACAAAGGTCACCAGAAGAAAGGCACACCCCTCAGTTCAGCACTAGAAGGATCATCAGAGGTGACCGGAGGACTCTGGGAAGGGAGAAGCCTGTAATGGGGTCTGAAGATGCCTGGCAGGAGAAGACACACGGGCCCTGCCTCAGGCACTAAGGGAGGGAGGTAGCCCCTGGCACTTGGGCAAGTTGGACCCTGTGGTTGGCAGAGTCTCCTGCACACTTTGGAGAGGAAATTCCTTCCCAGGTGGCCCAAGAGCCCTGACAAGGGCCCGTTTGTCTCCTCTCCTCCAACGGTAATTGGGGAGAAGTTTGAACACTCAGAAGAAGCAGAAGGAGCGGCATGTGACACCCCCCTCCCTGTACCAACAGTCCACTGCCGGAGCTGTCCACACACACTGAATGGGCCACAGTCAAAGACACCCTTCCATGGTTTATTCACCACAAATAAAGTCACCCTGCTCTGCCCACTTCCTTACTTCTCTATCCTGTGCCTGGGGGTGGCTATCTGTGGTGGGCAAGCTGTGGCAGACCCTAGCCTGGCTACCTAACATAGAAACATCAAAGACAGGCATCACAGCAAGGGGCTTCCCCCAGCCAGGAAAGTCATGTAGGGAGTCAGATCTCAAAGGCAACCAAGATGTGTGCGTGCGAGCTGCTTACCTGGGCCCGTGGGATCCGCAAGCCTCCGTAGGCGGCCGCCRGAGGAGGTCCGTGTGACTCCTACAGGCAGAAACAAAGGGAAAAGGTCACACAAGGCCGCCAGGCTCCGTCTCCTGGTGGGTGGCAAACACGGGTGTATCCCCACTTCTGCACCTGCCACGGGCTGCAGAACCAAATAAACCCAGACAGGTCTCCACCTGTCCCTAAGAACGATGACAGCCACCCACCTGGATGCTTCACACAACTGACACAGGACCCATTGTGCAGATCAGGGAGCTGAGTCTCAGGGTAACCTGCCTGGGGCCACAGAGCAACCAGAAGTTGGAACCATAGTGAGAGTCCATGTCTGGGTCCAGGTCAAATATCCTCACAGTGTAGACGGCTGATGGAGAGGGGCTAGAACTCAACCCAACCGACCACTTAAGGCCCATACCTGGCTGGGCAGTGGTGGCACACCCCTTCAATCTCAACTCTTGGAAGGCAGAGGCAGGCAGATCTCTGAGTTCAAGGCCAGCCTGATCTACAGAGTGAGTACCAGGATGACCAGGGTAATCAGGACTATAGAGAAACATTGTCTTAAAAAAAAAAACAAAAAACAAAAAACTCACACCCTCACACCTGCTCAATCAATAGGGTTTCCCCGGACACAAGGACCAGAAGCACCATTCATCCTCCAAGACACCCTCCCTCCAGGCTGCATTGAGGGAAGGTGGGATGGTCTCTCTCTGCCCCAAGAGGGAATACAGGCAAGTCTGGATCTGCTAAGTCTCTGCCACACTCTGCCTCCAGCCACAGGTGCCCCTTGGCTGGCACTCCCTTGTTGCAGAGTCTTGTGGTGGGCAAGCCTTAGCTTGAGGACTGTGTGAGGTGCTAAGCTGAGCACACCACATGGGGTGCCAAGAGGAGCAAACTCAAGAACCCATGTTGCCACCTTACCATAGCCAGGTCACGGTGTTCAGGGAGTGATCCTCTTAAATGCCACATAACTATCCTTCAGATAGTTACGAAGGGCACGCCAACCTAGGCCAGAGAGGCTATCTCTCCCATCCCGAACAGCAAGATGGTCACCTAGGCTAGACCTAGGCACTTCCCTGTGCCCTCAGCCATCTGATACACATCCTGGCTGTTAGTGAAAGAGGACAGCTTCTCTTTAGACTCCTACATTCTTACATCACTCATCTGTCCACCCATCTATCCATCTACTGGTCCATTCAATCACTCACCTAGTCTATAATTCCTGGCCAGTGCCCAGGAAGAGGATGTATGGTTAGGGAGATGGATGGTGGGGGGAATAGATGGATAAGCAGATGGACTTATAGGTGAATGGGTGAATGGTTAAATATGTGAGCAGATAGATGGGACGGATGGATGGGTAGGCAGATGAATGAACAGGTACATGGGGTTTGTAAGGGAACTTAGAACTGGTCCTTGGAACTGACACACCTTCCGGACAAGGACTGTGATTTAGGTGAGGTGCCCAGGGACACAGAGGAGAAGTGGAGACAGAATCTTCTCCTGAGTGTGCTAAAGTGTGGGTACCTCATCCCCATCAACAGCCCATCCACACCGGATGAGCGGCACCGCATCTGTGGATGAATGCCATCAACATCACCTTTTCCACCCCCATGGAGTCAGTCAAGAAATTCCTAGGAAGCACCGTGTAGGTCCAGGACCGCCTAGCACTGATGAACAGCCACTGAGTCCCCAAGAGAGAAACTTGGGTAAGGAATAGTCAGCCAACAAGAAAGGGCAGCATTGGACATTCCTGTGGCCTGAGTCACTTCCGGATGAGACAGTTCTGCAGGGGATGCTGGGGACAGAGGGTGCCCTGTCCTTCCTCTGGGCCAGCTCAACACCCACACTGACTACCTGCCCTCTGGCTTCAGACAGAAATACAAGAGGATCTGAGTGAGTTAAGCAACCCGGGGCATGTGATCCCTTCTCCCCAAACCCAACTGGGAAAACAGCATGTTTTTGGGCTTCTGGGGCAAAGTTTTTATTTTCTTTATGCTGTTTGTTTTTCTGATTTCCTAAAATGGGCATCTCCGCCAGATAAGCCACAAAGGAGCCTGCCAACCAGAAGGGGCTGAGGGTCTCCTGCATCCCAGGCCTAGGCATGGTCCTGGAAAGAACCCCAGACCGGGAATGGCTCCGGCTTGGACCTCCTCCCACAGGCCTGTGTCAAAGGCAGCCAAGGACTATGATCCAGCAGAGAACTGAGTTATTTTTATGTGACTTTAAAATGAAGAAGATTCGGAAGAAGCAGCGACACACGAAACCTGCCATCTGGAGTCAGCCCAGAACAAGTGACCGGAGTTCTCCCAGAATAAGGCCTGGCTGCAGATCAGACCTCACAGGTACAGTGATGTCACCCACTAACAGCTTCCAGGTCAAAGGGGACACCACTAGACTCTTCCTCTGGGCCATTAAGGTTTACAGACAAGAAGAACTGCAGAAATAGCTCAATCTATAAAATGCTTCTCACGAGCATAAGGACCTGAATTTGATCCCAAAACCCACATGAAAAAGCCCATGTAACAGAACATAATCAGCTCCCTGACCAGGCAGCCTCAGCAAATCAGTGAGATACTTTGTCTCAGAAAAGCAAGACAGAATGCAGGGCATGGTGGTGCAAGCCTTTAATTCCAGAACTCCAGGAGGCAGACGCAGGTGGAGGTGAAGCTGCACAGTGTAACCAGGGCTACACAGTGAGATCCCGTCTCAAAATCATACACACAAACAAGCTGAGGGCATGCTCTTTCGCTAAGGTGCCTACCGTGCAAGCATGAGGGCCTGAGTTCAGATCCCCAGCACCCAGATAAGAACCAGGTGTACTGCATACACTATCCCAGCACTGGGGAGAATATTAGGGGCTCAACGACCATACAGTATAGCTGTGTCAATGAGATTCACATTCAGTGAGAGATGCTGTCTTCAAAAATATGGTGGAGAGATTAGAGAGATAGTTCAGTGGTTAAAACGCATACTGCTCCTATGAGGGTTCCCGGCACCACATCAGGGGGTCCACAACTAACCGGCCATAACTGCAGCTCCAGGGGATTCAGCACCCTCTTGTGGCCTCTAAGAGCACCTGCACTTATGTGCACAAGCACACATGCAGATACATAAAGATAAGTACATAAGATAAATCTTTATATATATATATATGAACACCATCAAGGAAGCCATCTGCTGTGGGCCTCTGGCCTTTACATACACATGTGCAAACACCTACACAATCGTGTATATCACACACACACACTGTGCAGTAATAAGTACTAGGAGAAAGGATTCTGTTTATATAGGAACGGTATGTGTTTGCAGAGGCAAAAATATTTACCATGATTTGGACATTTGTTAAGACATGAATGTATGAAAAACCACACGGAGCCATTCACACATTTGAGAATGGGGTCTGGTTTATTGGTAGAGTAGTTAACATGGACAAGCATGAGTCCAATCCACAGCATCACGTGTGTGTGCGTGTGTGTGTGTGTGTGTGTGTGAATTTGATGCTGTTAAAAATAATTTAAATATTTAAAACATAAAGCTTAAATGTTGGGTGTGGTGGCATACATCCTTTATCCCAGCACTGAAAGACAGAGACAGACAGATTGATCTCTGTGAGTTCGAAGCCAGCCTGGTCTACAGAGCGAATTCCAGAATAGCAAGGGCTACACAGTGAAACCCCGTCTCAAAAAAGAGAAAGAAAAATAAGAAAACCCTAAATGACATTATACATTGTGAGCACTTAGCATAACGCCTGGCACCAAATAACTGGTCAATAAATAGTGTCACTATTGTTAATTATTCTAATAGTTACTCTGTAGTATTGTTATAATGCACAGCCTCGTGTGCCGGCCTAGACCTACAGACGCATACTTAGGCGTTAACAAAGCTTGGCTTTCTTGTGCTGATGACATTGATGAGATCTGCATTCTGACTGAGACCCCCTCATGCTATAGCCCAGGTGTTGCTATCCGGAGAAAGTTCCCTGGGAATTCTGTTCAACACCCTGCCAACTCAGGCCACTGAGCTCCTCCTGGCCCCCAGGCTCAGCATCCCAAAAGAGGGTGGCCAGGCCCTAGATCTAAGGAAAACATATCCAGGGAGCCCCACGCTGGATGCCGCCCCACGCTGGATGCCAGTAACTCAGTAAAATCTACCATCAAGGTCAGAAGATTCAAACACATTTGCAAGGAGATGCGCCCGAAAGTGTGGAACGCATGACCCGGGACGATCACTGGCCACCACCTAAATCTAATCTAAAACTCAAAAGATGACACCATAGACGAGGAAGGCACCCTGTCCCAAGAGGCCGGGACACATTTCCCTTGCAGAACTGCCACCCAGCTACACATGCACAATTTCGTGTGTGTGTGTGTGTGTGTGTGTGTGTGTGTGTGTGACAGTATCCTCCAAATCTGTGCCCCACCAACCGAGGAGTTCTCCCCATGCTTAGGAGTTGGGGTAAATGGAGAGAGGGAAGGGACTTTTAATTAATATATTCACTACTTTATTATTTACACAATATGTACACGCTTGTGTCTGTGTGTAAGAGTGAGTGTGATCTCCAGCCACGGCACACATGTGAAGGTCAGAGGCCAGCCTCGAGTGTCTGTCCTCACCCTCCCCGATGTTTGAGACAGGTTCTTTTCTCTTGCCCACTGTTCACACCAGACGAGCTGGCCGTGAACTCCCAGAGGTTCTGCTGGGATCATGCACTACCATGCCTGGCTTTATATGAGCTCTGGGATTCGAACTGTCAATTCACCATACAGACTCACTGTGGGCACACATCAGTTCTAAACATGGACACAAGACTGTCTACAGAAAATAATGGGATTTTATTTAGTTTGTTTGTTTTTGGAGATGGGGTTTCTCTGTGTAGCCCTGGCTGACCCTGTGTAGGCGGGTCTGGCCTTGAACTCAGAGCTCTGCCTGCCTCTGCTTCCCAAGTGCTGGGATTAAAGGTATGTTCTACCATACCCAGTTTTGTCTTTTGTTGTTTTGAGACAGAATCTCCCTCCATAGCCCAGATGGACCTGGAACCCACTCTGTACCTCACATGGGACCTAAAATTCATGGCAATCCTCCTGCCTTAGTCTCTTAAGCTTTAGAATTACAGGTATGCGTCACTAGACCCAGCTGAAGTTTTTTTCTTACAACAGATGAAAATCCATTGAAGAAGGGGCAGGTGGGTCCCAGTAGACCTCACCTCAGGTAGCCCCTTCCCCTTGGGACCTGGAATGGGGGCTCCAGCTCACACCTAGGTTAGTGGCTTGTTTGCTAGCAGGTGTGAGAAGCCCAACCAGCATTAAGGGCTGCAGGTGGGCCTGGATGGAGTACAGATTCTAGGGTTGTCACCAACAACTACTCAGGGCTTGTCTTCAGCAGAGATGGAGCTGAGGAGCTGCTCCCTATCCGTCCATGCCCCACCCCACCCCCGGCATTTGCCCTTGGCCTCTGAAGCTGGGCATAAGTGGCACACTGTGGAGCTTTGAGGCCGAGAGACCCTGAAGAGCCTCTCTGCCAGCCCAGGGCTTCTGCCCACCCTCTGGCTGTGAATCTGTGAGAATTCCTTCCCTGAGGTATTAGCTATTTTTCTGTTCTTGTGATAAGTTGCTGGAAGCAACTTAACGAAGAAGGCGCTTGTTTTGGCCTCCGGTTTCAGAGGAATAAGAGTCCAGAGTGACAGGGAGGCATGACGGCAAGCGGCAGGCATGGAGGCCATGGCGGAAGCCGAGAAGCCGTATTCCAACCATAAGCAAGAGGCAGAGCAGTGTGTGAAATGCCATGAGGTCTTCCACTCTCTCAGTCTGCCTCTGGGCCCCCATGACACTTCCTCCTTCAAGGCTGCCCCTCCCCATGACTTCGCCAAACAGCACCACTGACTGGAAACCAGGTGTTCAAATGTTGGAGACCATGGGGGACATTTCTCATTCAAACCACCATACCTGGGGAGACATAAGACAAACTCCTCCTCCTCCTAAGCCCAATGACAAACCTAAGTTTCCCTCAGAATAAACCAGTGGGTTTATTGGTCAAAGCAACCACATTAGAAAGTCTCTGCCCAGCACAGAGGATGGCTCTGAGCCTTGTCGGCCTCCCGCAGCCTGTATACCCTGGCGCTGCCCCACCAAAAGGCCTTGTGATTTAGCACAGACTTTCATAAAAGTGGCTGGGAGGGACAGCTGGAATTTCTGGTGAAGGTCCAGTGACCTTCCCCAGTCTGTCCTGTGAGGAAAGGTCAGTCAACAGTCAACAGGCCCTCCTGCAAGCAGACACAGCCGGTCTGGTGACGGTGGTGGTTGTTTTGCCTGGAGGACCTTGTTCTATAGCAAGATGACTCAAACTACGGCTTCTTCCTCCACAAAAGTAAGGGCTGGGGATGGCCACGGCACAGATCAAACACTATCTCACCAGAGGCCTCGGTCTTTAGTCCAGGAGATCCCGGCCCTTTACCTATTTCCTCTTATAGAGGGGAGGACCTGCTTCTTGTCTGGCAGCCCACGAGAGGCAAACCGCTCATCCACTACAAAATGCCAGCCAAAAAGAGGTTAAGTGCCTTTGGTCTGTGGGGGTTAGAGCTTACCATGAGGGCCCAGCTGCAAGAACAGACCCAACCACCAGAGGCAGTGTTGCATCTTTAAGAATCTGTATCTTGGGCTGGAGAGATGGCTCAGCGGTTAATAGCACTGGCTGCTCTTCCAGAAGTTCTGAGTTTAGTTCCCAGCACTCAGATGATGGCTTACGACCATCTACAATGGGATCTGATGCCCTCTTCTGGCACACAGGTGTACATGCAGAGAGTACTCATACATAAAATTAAATAAAGTTTTTAAAAAAAATCAAAGAGAATCTGTGGCTCTTAATGTGTGGACTTGTGTTGTGTGTGTGTGATTTGGCTTTTGGCGTTTGGAGGCATGGTTTCCATGTCAACAGTACGTGGCTGGGTGAAGACACCAGACACCACACAAGGAGATGAGTATACAAGGGACCTCACTCACTGTCAAGCCAGCAGAGGTTTCTATCACACAGATGAGGAAGAGGAGCCCAGAGTGTTCCAGGAGACGGGCGTTCCAGCTGTGAGGTGGTCACAACCCATCACACAAGTCAGTACCCAGTGGGCGTCTGGACTCCCGATGCTCTCCCAGGTGAAGTTGGTGTATAAAATACAGGCTGCCTCGCTGAACTTGAATCTCAACTGTGAGGCAAACCACCTCTCAGGTGTAAGTATATTCCAAGTGTTTGGGGGGCATTCTTATACTAAACACCAATCCTTCGTGTGTGCACATGTGGGGGCCAGAGGACCACCTCACTCCTAGGGAGCCATCCACCTTGTTTTTTTGAGACAGATAGGATGGATCTCTTACCGGAACTAGGGGCTTCCCAGTTTGGTTAGGCTGCCTAGCCAGTGAGCCCCGGGGCTCACTTGTCTCGACCTCCCCAGCACCAGGATTGCAGTCAACAGGTCACCACAGCACTTTTTTATGTGGTGCTGGTGACAAACCCAGGTCCTCATGTTTATGTGGCAAACACCTTACTGACTGAGTCGTGGCCCTGGACCAGTCCTCAAGAATTCAAACTTAACCCATCTGAGGATGCAGCGGGTTGGTAGCTGACAGATGAGCAGAAAGACTGCTTCTTCATGTTTGGCTTGGCGACGGCTGGCCTTTAGTGGCCCCCAGGCAGACATTACCAAGGAGGGAGGTGAAGCAATGGAGTCTGCGTGTTAATGCTGAATTGTACAGGTCCTGCACGCTCTGGAGCCTTAGTGACTGCGCAATGATCGGCCACCAAAAACTACAGATGTCAGCACAGTAAGCCCTCCCAGGAGGCCCTGTCCCCAGAAGACCACTGGAATACAATGGATAGTCACCAGCAGGGACCAGAAGTCCCCAAAGCCAGCACAGGGGCTGGAGTGGTGTGGAAGCAAGATTGGAAACAAACAGACAGAATGAGAGATGGCTGAAAGGAAAATCTAGCATCAGGTGAGTCCAGCCAGCTCCTGAGTCCTGTGACTAGCATCCCTCCAGGGTATCCAGATCCCCTGAGGTTTAGTCACACCCCAGGCAAGAACCTCTGCTCTGAGGCGGGGTAATGACATCTTTTTTCCTGTCATCGAGGCCCACTTCAAAGCACCCGCAGTGACTGTGGAGCAAGCTCCCCTGGAGGTCTGAGAGTTCCTCTCATCCCTGGAGAATGATACATGTTCTAGTCCACTGGGCAGCTGCTGTCTTATGACAGAGACCTTCCAGTTCTAGGCTCCAGCAAGCATATGTGAGAACTCAGTCACCGGGGAGGCTCGCTGCTACTATCAAGTTGCAGTAAATGCAACAGTTTATTAATGCAAAATGTAAATTTGAAACATGCAAATTACCCAAATACAAGATGGACTAAGGATGACCTCACTGTTCCTTGACGTTAAGCTGGGCAAAGTGACTCATGCCTGTGGGGTCCCCCCACACTCTGAAGGCTGAGGCTAGAGGATCACCATGAACCCAAGGCCAGTCTGGATTACACAGGAAAAAGGCCTGACAAACTGGCATTTCACACCATGACCATATCCTATTCAGACCACATCTCAGGTACTCAAGTATGTCAGAATGCCCACACTGGGGGTTGAGGGTAACAGAACTCCAATTCCCCCACAATTCAGAGACCAAACGTGTAAGACCAGCATGCAGCTGGAACCGGTTTCCTGTGGAGTCTCTTCATCACCTTGTTTTCCTGTGGTCCTTTTGACACACCTAATGTGGACTCTGGTGTCTCCTCCCCCTCTCATAAGGATGCCAGTTCTATGGACTCAGGCCCTAGTTTCATCACCTCCCCTTGGGGGCTGCATATCCAGATAGTCCCAATGAGGGTTAAGACTTCACTGTGGAACTTGGGGGAGAGCCGGGTGTGGCAGTTTGGATGAAAATGGCCCCCACATGCTCATATGTTTGAATGCCTGGTCTCCAGTTGGTGATCTGTTTGGGAAAGATTAGGAAGTGTGGCTTGTCAGAAGAGCTGCATCACTGAGGGTGAGCATTGACGTTTCAAAAGCCCAGGCCAGACCCAGTGTCTCTGCCTGCTGCCTGTGGATCAGGATGTAAAGCTCTCAGCCCCTTCCCCAGCACCATGTCTGTCTGTGTGTGGCCATGTTCCCCACCATAATGACAATGGACTCACCTTCTGAAACTGTAACCAAGACCCCAGTTAGATGCTTTCCTTTATGAGCATTGCTGTGGCCATGGTGTCTCAGCGGCAGAGCAGTGACTGAGACTTACGGAGGACGCTAACCTTGCAGCCTGACTTTCCCACTTAGAGCAAAGGGAGAGCGAGAACGAGAACGTGGTGGTAGAGGGGGGTGAAGTGGCTGACGCCAGAAACAGGGCCATCCTGCTTCTCAAACACCACAGAAGCAATGTTGGGGGACAGGTGTATGGGAGAAGGAGGACACAGCTTTTCTCCATACACCCTGTCCTGGTCTCCTAGAATCACCCTTCTTGGACCCTCCAGGCACTCTTTGGTGTGGCCAAGCTGATGTCTTACAGACTACGGGGACAGGGCCTGCTGGGTTTAAGCTGGGCTCAACCAGAGAGAGCCTAGGAGGTGTTGAGTACAAGAGACAGCCAAGAAGTTTCTCCCCTTCTCTGCCTTGAAAGGTGTTCCCAGCAACAGGTTCTGCCCCCTTGGTGGCTTTGGCTCCTACTGCAGAAGTTCCTTTTGCTCAAGTCCCCCACAGCTGAGGGTAGGCCCTGAAATCTAGTGTCAAAACTCTCCCGCGGAGCTCTGAATGGAAGCGGTGGTCTGGGGACTCCTGCAGGAACTGCTCAGCTCAGTGGAATAGAAAGCTGTTCCACTTGGCACTGGTGTTTATGCCATACCCAGTTGTTTCCATGTGTAGCTCGGTTACGGCTCAGCATCCCGGGGTAGAAACGGAGCCCGGGAATTCTCTCTCCACTTCCAGATCCAGTTCCACCTCCAGTACATAATCCAAAATCATAGACACCGTGGTGTTCAGCAGCTCTCGGCGCCAGAACCCCACAGGCGGTAGGGAGGGGCAGGATTTGAAATGCTGAGAGCCAGGAGAGAGCAGTCTTGGAGAAGCCATCCCAACAGCCAGGGGAGGAACTACACACAGAGGGTTCTGTTCTCCTGCAGCCTGAGTCAGAGATGGAGTTCTGATCACAAGAGCAGGGGGGGGACAGATCTGATGATGACACACGCTTGTTCTCTCATGTTGCTGGCTCTTGACTGGAATCACACTGCCAGGGCAGAGCAGAAAAACTGCACCCACTACTGACTCTCCACAAATCTGCACCCCCGGGGCCTGGAGAGATGTCTCAGCTGGTATAGGGCTCACTGCACAAACACGAGGACCCGAGTTCAGATCCCCTGCGCCCACATCCCAGCATCCATACTCAGCTGGTGTGCAGTTGTAATCCCAGCACCGAGGAGGTGGAGACAGGAAGATCCTGGGACGCACTGGCCAGCCAGTCTAGATTAATGGGTGAATTCCAGGCCAATGAGAGACTCTGCCTTCAAAAACAAGGTAGAGAGCAACTGAGGAACCATACTCAAGGTTGGTTTGTGGCCTCCAGTCACAAGCCCATGCACTCCCACAGGCAGAAACACGCACATACACGCACCCCCCTCATCCCCTTCTCTCCTTCTGTAGGAATCTCAGCCAACGAAATAAATAAAAACTTCCATCTGACATGGTGGCACAAACCTTAAACACTGGCCCTTAGGACACAATCTTAAATTCCAGTCCAGCCTGGACTATAAAGTAAGAGTCTGTCTCAAATCCCCACTGAAAAGATAAAGGGGGGAGTAGGAGGAGGGGAAGGGGAGGGTAGGAAGGGGAGGAGAAGGAAGAGAAGGAAAGATATTGTGACCACTCAGAAAGACTAACTTTCTCTTCTCTCCACAGAAAATGAAACACAGGTCTTGGTGAAGAAGCAGAGCCAAAAGAAAGTCACAAAAATGTTACTTTGGAGAGGTGACAGGCTAAATGATAATCTTCTAGATTCTGTGATACTTCCGATACTTAATAGCTGTTTCAAATGCACAGTCTAAACTGCAGGTGATCCCTGCTCTCAGCAGGCAGAGGCAAGAGGTCGGCTCAGAATTCTAAACCAACCAGTAATACAGAGTGGGACCCAGGCTCAAGGCGAAACAAACGAGCAGAATCGCAAACTGTAAACTGTCCCAGCATTTCTGTTGCTACCGTGGGCTGACAAGGGAACTGAGGGCGGGGGCTCAGGCCTTCATGAACCCTTCATGAACCCCAGCCCTCATAAGTCCTACCTTTGACAGCTCAATGGTTAAGAAGAGCACTGGCTGTTCTTACAGAGGACCAGGGTTCAGTTCCCTGCACAGACATATCCAGGGCTCCTCTGACCTCTGAAGCACCAAGCACTCACGGAATGCATACAAAACCCTCATGAACATAAAACAAAATAGATACATCTAAAGGAAAAAAATTAGTGTTTAAGCACACAATTTGGATTTTATGTCCTATTTGGCTTTTTAGTTCTCCCCATCATCTATATTGAAAAGCATTCCCAGAGACTGCTGGGGAGATGGCCCAGTTAGTTGGTCAACTGCTTGACACACAAGTATGAGCACCTGGGTTTGGACGGTGGCATACGTTGAAATCCTAGTACCAGGGAGGTAGAAACAGGAGGATCCCTCGGGCTCACTGGCCAGCCTAATGAGCAAGCCTTAGGCCAGGGAGAGAGCCTGTCTTAGAGATGTCTCCATGCTTACGAGGGCTTGCTGCTCTCACCGAGGACCCAAGTGCAGGTCCCAGCACCCACACTGGATGATGACTCACAACCACCCACAACTCTAACTGGGGCGGGGGGGATCTGGCTCCTCCGGCCTCTGTTGGTATCAACACTTATGTGTACTAACACACAGAGAGATAGATATAAATACACATAATGAAAAATAATAAAGTCAGGCGGTGGTAGCACACGGCTTTAAACCCAACACTCAGTAGGTAGGAGGCAGGCAAATCTCTGAGTTCAAGGCCAGACTGGTCTATAGAGTTCCAGGACAGCCAGGGATACACAGAGAAATCCTATCTCGAAAAGTCAAAATTAAAAATAATTTTTAAAATCTTTGGAAAAAGAGCTCCTTGTATTAGAGTTCTCTAGAGGAAAAGAACTTATAGAATGAATCTAAACACACTAAAAGGAAATCACAAAAAATAAAAACAAAAAAAAGTAAAAGCCAAGTATCCCAGCCCTCAGGAGGCAGAAGCAGGTGGACCTCGTGAATTCGAGGCCATCCTGGTCTGCAGAATGAATTCCAGGACAGTCAAGGGTACACAGAGAAACCCTATCTTAAAAAAAAAAAGAAAAGGAAAGAAAGAAAAAGAAAAAGAAAGAGGGGGGTATTAGACTGGCTTTCATGCTGTGGTACAGCTTGTCCAGCAACGGCTGTCTACCAAGGGAAGGCCCAAGAATCCAATAGTTGTTCAGTCCGTAAGGCTGGATGTCTCTGCTAGTCTTCAGCATACACCAGAATCCCAGAGAAGCAGGCTCTATGGCCAGTGAAGGAATGGACTCGCCAGCAAGAGAGAGGGGAAGCAGGCAAAGGGCTCCCTCCTGGCGTATCCTTTATGCAGGCTGCCAGCAGGTGCGGCCCAGACTAAAGGTGGATCTTCCCACCTCAAAAGAGCTGGATGAAAAGTGGATATTTCCACCTCAAATGGTTTAGTTAAGAAAAAAATCCCAGGGGCTGGAGAGATGGCTCAGAGGTTAAGAGCACTGGCTGCTCTTCC
>LOJH01001039.1:52744-63596 GCA_001685095.1 Ellobius talpinus | reverse complement strand
GGAGGAGGAGGAGGAGGAAATCTCTTCTGTGTGTCGGGCTTATTCTGTGAGCATGAACTCAGTTCCTTAGGACTGAGCTGAGCTGGGCAGTATCCACCTAGGGTGGAGTTGGAAGAGTCTCCCCCAGAAAGAAGGCCAAAGCTGAGGAAGGCAGGGTGGAGGTTGGGGACTCATGCTCCCTGGGGATTCTGGGAAGAACTACTAGAACTTTGCAGGGACCATGGTTGCAGGAGACCCCCTCATGGGCAGTCACGGACTTGGCTTCTCAAGGGGGCCTCCAGGTTTAGCTAGGCAGAAATAAGGCTACCCACAGACGATGAATCCTGGGTAAAAGGCACTTCAGGATTGCTCCTTGAGGAGGGCCAGAAGAACAGTTCCCACAGGTCTGTTTCTCTCTGGCTTGGCCTTTACCCAGACAGGGTAGACTAGACTTCTTAACACCTTAGCAATTTCATTGAGTTTAGAAACAGTTTTGAGGTGGTTCCCAGGGCACTGTCTACTTGGGTTGTAACCAGGCGACTGCTGGCAGGTAACAAATAAAGAGCAATGGATCTATGGCAAAGACCAGAAGTGAAGCATCCTTCTCCTGGTGCTGAAGGCAAAGCTGGCCCTCTCACCTTGTCTCTGAGCCAGGCTTCTCCGCCTTGTCTCGCTCTCCATTGTGTTTTGAGTGACAGGGCTCCGTGAGTGCCCTAAGGTGTTGCTTAGCTCTCCCCTGAGCCAGCTGCTCCACACTCTTTGCAAAATGGCTGTCCCAGGATGAAAATATCCTGCCCACATTATCCCAGGAAGCTGCTCCCAGGAAACTTTGATGAGCCATTTTGAGGTACCTGTTACTACAGTCTATTTCATTCCAACCTGTAGTGGCTTGAAAGAATGATTTATTATTTAAGGTAGTTCTGTGGTCTGACCAGGGCTGGAGGGGAAGTCTGCTGCTCCATGAACGTCTTCAAGGCCTGTGAGTAGCTGCCTTCTGCTGGGAGGTCATCAGAGGTTGGGATATACAACCTGTCCTCTCTAGGGCCTCTTTCTTCATTTAGGGGGTCTATGCAAAGGTCCTTAGCCATAGCACCTGAACACTGTAGGGATTCCTAAGCAGGCAAACCCTAATTTATAAGTGTGTCTAAAACCTAATGCTTGAATTAGGCATGGTGGCATATGCCTTTAATCCCAGTAGTCAGGAGGCAGAGGCGACAGAACTGTAAGTTTGAGGCCAGTTTGGTCTACATAGCAAGTTCCAATCCAGTTAGAGATACACAGTGAGACCCCATCACAAAAAATAAACAACAAAAAACCTCAAACCCAAACAAAACACAAGATACCACTCAAAAAAAATCTAATGCTTATTAGTATTCTGTTGGCCAAAGTAAGTCACATGACCAGCTTGAGCGTCCAGGAGGCATGGACACCAAAAGAAGGTCCCTTGGCCACCAGTTTAGTCATATATACAACACCCTCCACTTCAGAGCTGAGTCAGGGAGAAATAGACCTTCTTGGCACAGCTTCCTGGTCTTTAAGCCACAGAGGCAGAGCTAGTGGGTGAGGGTGACAGGTTGATGAACGAGGATGATGATGAGAGCTGCCCAATAGGGTAACATCTGCTTTGTGAGGTATTAAGCTCCCCATCATGCTGAGTGTTCAAAGGCTACCTCTTCCAGGCAGGATGTCAACCCCATCACTCAGGAAGTTGAGGCAGGAGGATTGTTGAATTCAAGATCAGCTTGGGCTATTACATAGCAAGACTCTGTCTCAAATAAAATGAAATATGAATAAATCGTCTCACTCCTTGGAAGAAATTCTCTTTTATTTGTTTTAAAGACCACCTCTTGAGGATGCAGAGGATTCTCACTTGCAAAGGGAGCTGAACTAAATAATGGATAAGCTTCCTTTCAACTCTAAGTCTATTTTAAGCCTCCCCGGCAAGCCAAGAATATTTGTCTCACAGATAACCAATTCACATGTTAGACCACTTGCCAGGGGCTTAGCATAGGGATTTTAGTCTTCCAGGTGGGAAATATTTCAGAGGGGAAGATTTAGGGTCTTAGTTAACTTACTTGGGTTGGGAGACAGTTTTGAGTTCTTGTTGATTGACAATTGGTAAAATTAAGGTGAAACGCTGGGACTTCCTATCTTGCCAAAAAGCAATCAATCAGGAAGGCCTCTTTGGCATTGAACAGGAATGTCCAAACCTGCAAGGAACAGGCAAGCCCCACCAAGTCCCTTGAGGGGCTGTCACTGGTTAGGGGTCACTGGTTAGAGCCCTCCCTGAGGGATCTGGTCTGACAGAGCTCCACTCTTGTGTTCTTGAGGTAACATGAGTTTTTGATGATATGCAGATTTTTGGGTATGCTATTGTTTCAAAGAGAGGATTCTAGGGCTCAATATTAATGACTTAGAAGCCACCCAGAAAAACACTGCCAGTCCTCATGCCCACTGCTGTATGTGAGGACACAGGGGCTAAAGACACAGCTCCATACACCTTTGGTGTTTGGGGAAGGCAGCCAAGGTAAGTAGAGGCAGGGAGGGTGGGTCCTGAGTCAGCTCAGCACAGGCCTTGCTCTGCACTTTGGCTTGGTGTGGGCTTGGGGAGTGTGGTGCTCTGTCCAGGGTGGCACTGGTCTACCTGAGGTAGTGAGAGCAGTGGGGCAGAACTGGGGCAGAACTTGGTGTGTGTAAGGCCCTGGGCTTCATCCAGATAAAGGTGTTGAAAGGCCTGCAGACCAAGGCTGGGGTGGCTGTTCCTGCAGACCGAGGCTGGGGTGGCTGTTCCTGCAGGCTGAGGTTAGAATGGCTCTTCCTACAGACCTAGGCTGGGGTGGCTCTTCCTTAGGCATCTGAGTGAAGAGGAGTGAAACCTCCAGTACATCTGACTGGAGGATCCGTAGTTCACCCCCTGCCAGCAGCCAGCCCCTGTCTATATGAGCAGACTGGTTATTCTGTCCAGAGCCCGACAGATCCTTGGATACTCAGCAGTGAGATTCAGGAAGAATTCTGTTTGGTCTCAGATTTAGGCAAATGGTCCCAGGGCATCAGACCCAACCCTTTCCAACTGGAAATGAAACGAATGGGCAATGGTCAGGGTGGATGCCAGTCCATGGGAGTAGCACCGCCCAGGGAGAAGCCACAAGCTAAGGTACTACTATGTACCAGGATGTCCCATATCAGTTCTTCTTTTTTTTCAAAGTATTCTTTAAAATTTATTTATTTTATATGTATTGGTGCTTTGCTTACATGTATGTCTGTGTGAGGATGCCAGATCCCCTGGGACTGGAGCTATGGACAGTTGTGAGCTACCACGTGAGTGTTGGGAATTGAACCTAGATCCTCTAGCAGAGTAGCCAGTGCTCTTAACTGCTGAGCCATCTCTCCAGCCCCCCATATCAGTTCTTATTGCCATGGATTTAGACGCTGGAAATGACCCAGATTGTCCTATGGCTGCTTTGTTGGCCCAGAGCTTGAACTCTGTCTTGGCCACTCTTGTTGTCTCCTGGATTGCCACTAAGGGTTAGAAGCCACTGCATTCCTCTTTTGCAGGAGGCTACTTCCAAGCCCCTTCCAGCTGTGACTGAGCTCATATCTGAGCATCTGGGCCACCAGGATCCTTGCTTTTGCTGCTTTGACTGGAGGCTAAAGTTACCAGAGCCCTGCCTCAACAAGGCTATGGTGTGTCCCTCAGAGAGTCTCTGCTTCAGAAGGTCCCAGCTTCTCTTTGAGGGTAGATATCTGATTGACAGGTCTGTCCAGGGCAGTCTCCCTCCTTGAGATGGATTCAAATGAGTACATTTGGGACCTCAGTGATACCTGCTTTGCCATACTGTACATATTAAGGCACCTGTCCAGCTCAGAGGAGGTGATACAGGATGTTAGGATGTTAGATGTTAGGATGTTGGAGTCCTGAGCCATCTTGGGCTTTATCTTCCATATCTCTGTTGTAGAGACTCCAGGCAATAATGCCCCAACCCCTTCCTGGCCATCTGTGACCTTTTTTCCCCCCTTCTGACCCATTTTGGTAGTTTGAATAGTAATTGGCCCCCATAAGCTCATAGGAAGTGGCACTATTAGGAGGTGTGGCCTTGTTGGAGTAGGTATGGTCTTATTGGGGAAAGTGTGTCACCGTGGAATCGGGCTTTGAGATCTCATATATGCTCAAGTCATGCCCAGTATCTCAGACCACTTCTGGTTGCCTGCAGATTTAGATGTATTAACTCTCAGCTCCTTTTCTGGCACCATGTCTGCCTGCATGCCACCATGTCCCACCATGACGATAATGGACTGAACCTCTGAACTGTAAGCCACCCAATTAAGTGTTTTCCTTTATGAGAGTTGTTGTGGTCATGGTGTCTCCTCACAGCAATAGAAACCCCAACTAAGCCAGGCGGTGGTAGTACACGCCTTTAATCCCAGCATTCGGGAGGAAGTGGTAGGTAGATCTCTGTGAGTTCGAGGCCAGCCTGATCTACAGAGCTGGTTCCAGGACAGCCTGAGATGTTAAACAGAGAACCCTGTCTCAAATAGCAAAAAAAAAGAAAAAAAAAGAAAGAAACCTTTACTAAGACACCCATTGTCCCTGTGGTGACCCAAGACAAGACTCAGTCTTCCTTCTTTCCTTTCTTTTTAAATTTGATTCTTTGTGAATTTCACATCTTGTACCCCAATTCCACTCCTCTCCCCATCCCTCTATATCTACCCTCTGCCCTTGTAATCTCTCCTCCCAAGAAAACATATAAAAAATAAAAATAAGAATTAAAAAAGAAATCTCGCCATGGTAGCTGCAGTGTGGCTTGGGGTGCCACACAGCAAACCTTTGTGCCCAAACAGCTTTACTTGTAAATGTTCATTGCATGAAGACTCAGTTTTCCATCTCACCCCAATGCCATTTCCTCCTAGCTGTTGGGAAAGGTTGAAGTAACTGGAGTAAGAACTGAATCACCCAAGGGGGCCAGTGTGCTAGTACCATCAGGGGTCTTATCCTGAAGTGGCTGTGGTGGACAGAGACAGTATTTGGGTATCGAAAAGGCCATTCAGTCACTCTCTTTAGAACATCGGCTTTGCCCCGTAGGTCCACCTCTTGTAGAATCTTAGGCTGGTCCCTTCACCTCCTGCCACTCAGGGGGTGACTGGCTTTACAAATCACCTGCACTTGTATGATAGTGTTGTGTAGATTTCTGGTACTAAGGGATTTGTCCTGTCTCCTCTGTAGAGAGTTAGTAATGATGATTATGTAGTAGGCCTGTTACCTGAGCACTGCCTAGGGGCCAGCATGGGTGTTCAGCTTCGAGGAAGTCTCCAATGGGGGCAGGTACTTACTATAGCCCTATTTTGGAAATATAGATACTAAATCTCTGAGAGTCAAAGCTTGGGCCCAGTATTATAAAGGTGGGTTCTCCTCCCTGGAATGTCAGACACCAAGTCTGTGTGATGACACGCATAAGCTCATAGGGACACAGTCCATCCTGTCATCAGTGGTAGGTCTCATGTGCCCTGTGCATGTCCAGGACTTAGTCATGGTTGGGGTTACTGAGGCTGTCCCAAGTGTCCTGGGGGGTGTTAAGCAGAAAGAGCTGCCCCTGGGCATTCTGTCTCCCTTTGCTGCATAGCAGCACCCCTCCCCCACCTCAGAGGTACTGCCATACGTGCTGGGTGGTTAAGAAAGAAACAAATCAACCTACGCCAGGAACTAGATGCTAAGAGGGACCAGTCTGTGGTGCCTGCCAGAATAACAGAGCTTCATGTCCCCATGTGTCATCACAGGAAGCAGGGGACCACGCAACCTGTGCCAAAGCAGCTGGGGCCAGTGTGCTGACTCGTGAGGCAGGGGAAGGGCTGGCACACTGATCTGGGCAGCTCAAGCTGCTGGTCAGGGATATTGGTTAGGGGGAGGGGCTGGCTGCAGGGACAGACTTGAAGGGAGCTCACTTAGAGGACACTAGTCTCCACTGACCCATCCTTGGGGATGTGTGGATGACGGAGAGAACAGTCCCTGTCGTCTCATTTGGCTTTGCTGTTGTTCTATTAATTTTCTGTTTTTCAGACAAGATCTCAGGTATCCCAAGCAAGCCTCGAACTCTCTGAATTGGAGAAGATAATTCTGAGCTCCCGATCTTCTTCCCTCAACCTCCCAAGTGCTGGGATTCTGGGCTTATGCAGTACTAGGGTCAACTCCTAGGTCTTTTGTACACCAGGCTATAGTGGCATTTCATTTGTATTTTAATAAATAAAGCTTGCCTGAAGATCAGAAAAGTAAAACAGTCACACTGGCCAGCCTTACAGACCAGGCAGCAATGACTCATACCTTTAATCCCAGTAGCCACACTAGCTTGCCAGAGAAACCAGGCGGTAGTGGTGCATGCCCCTAAGCCCAGAACTAGAGAGAATTGTTTATAAGATAGGAGGAGACAGCTCTCAGTCTTATTCTCATTCTGAGGTTTCCTGGAGGCGGGATCACCATTTTCAGACTGAGGTCGAGGTAAGAAACAGTGGCTGACTGCTTTGCTTTTCTGGTTTTCAGGTTGAGCCCTGATATCGTCTCTGAGTTTTTATTAATTGTACTTCACCAGGCAAACGCTCTGCCAGCTGAGGTGTCCCTAGCTCTCCTTGCTTTGCTTTGTAGGCTATTGCTTGCTTAGTTAAATACCATGGTGGTGAGTATAATTGCATACAGCTCACAGTGTATTAAATTTGGAGTCTTCCCTAAATACCCATTGCCCAAAGGCTTAGTCCCTAGCTTGGCACTGCGGGGAACTGGTGGACCTTTAAGAGTAAGACTAGGAGGAGTGGTTAGGTTAGTGGGGCTACTTCTCAAAGAGGACTGTGAGACTCCACCCTCTCTGCTCTCTTTAGCCTGGCTGTCCCACCACATGCTCCCACCAAGAGGTGGAATGTCAGGGTAGACTGGCCATGGGCTGAGCCAAAATCAACCGGTTTACAGACTTACTGTCTCAGGTGTTTTGTTACAGTGGTGGAAAACTGACGGACACACCACCCTTAGGGTGTGGAGAAGGCCTTCAAGATCAAAAGCAAGCACTCCCTATGTTGTGTCCTTTCTTCCTGCCCCAGCCCCTCCCCCTCCCTCTTGATTTCCCCTGTCTTTTCTCTGTTTGGAGAGAGTCTTCCGTTCCATTCTGGGTTCCTACTATTTCTGAGAAGTCGTCAGTGAATTGTGGGGTGTCAGGGCATTGTATTGGCTGGCACCTGGATGACGGGGCAAATTCAGTCCAGATTGGTGATTGGGATGGGCAAGCCTTTGCTAGCCATGGGCTGGGGAGTTGGGGCTTTGGATGGTACAGCTGTAGAAGCCAGGCTTGATCTTAAGGATGCTCAGAGGAGAGGGAGATGGGCAGTTGGTGTGTCTGTCTCCATAAAGTGTCCTGTTCCCTCTCTGCCCGGTGCTTTGGTGAAGCGGGAGGAGAGCGAGCCCGACCTTCAGTTTCCTAGCATGCCCTCTCTACACATGTCCACCCTCTGGTCAGGTCATTCTATACATGTCCACCCTCTGGTCAGGTCACTGGAGCCTGCAGTCCCCTTCTGCTAGTGTCAAGAATAGCCACACCACACCGGAATTTCCAGACCAGTTCAGAGATTGGCATCTCCCAGAAAGTCCTGTCCTGGTTGTGTGTACGTGATAGGGAAGAGCTCTAGGAAGCGGAGAAAGAAATTGATGATGCAAGATCTGGAAGAGGGACGTTCTCACCAATGACGAGGCTAGAATTCCGCAGGCTTCTTGCCCACCTCAAAGACTGCTTCCTCTGAGGTATTGGGATCTTGACCCTCAGTCTTTGGGGTGGAGGAGAAGGATGAATGGCAGGCAGTTGCATGGTTAGGGCCTGGCTAGATGAACTGTTTTTTTTCCCCTGCCAATCAAATTGACTTATTGTTCAGGTTATCAGCGGTGATTACAGAGACCCTCAGACTTAATCACCAGCAGCTTTAATCAAGAGAGATGGTCTTAAGGATGCTCTGAGGATTGATTACAGCTTAATGGATTTATTAGGAGCTAAGTGGGCCAGCAAGTAACTGGCTAAGCGAGGTGGCTTGTTATAGAAAAGGAGTAAAAGCTAAATGCTAGGGAGAAAATGGGTCAGGGGGTGCTGGGGAGAGACTCCAAGGAGAGTGGGGAAGAGGGCTGGGACACGCAGTGAAAAGAGCAAATGGATTTGTGTGCTCCCGTGGAAGAAGCTTTGGGGGAGTCGTTTTCCAGCAAGGAGCTAAACAGGGCAACCAGCTGCTTCAGGGTCCTCCTACCATGCCTTCACTTTAGGTTGTGTCTCCTCAAACTGTAAGCCAAATATGACCTGGAGTTGGTGCTCATCAGGAATTTTATCCTAGCAATGAGAAGTGAGCAATCTGCCCCTCAAATACAGCAGCTCCATTCTGTTGGCTAATTCTGCCCAATTATCATTTGGGAGCTGTCTCTCCCATTCTCTGTCCTTATAGGTCATGGAGAGTCCTCCTCATCCACCCTCAGTCCTGTGGGCATGTGGCCTAAGCCTCATCTGCTCCAGCCATACTCCTCACTGTCGGCTGAGTGGTCCTCCCAGTCGACATAGTTATAATGTCCTCTTTAGAGCTTAGGCCCTCTTTCTTCTGCTAAGAGGTGGACTGTCCTGTATTTAAGTCTGGGCAAGTGACCGAGTCCCTAACAGAGTGCTGCTGTGGAGGGATGTGACTTCCAGAGGAGAGGGTGCCATACTTTTGGCTCTGCCGTCTGTATTCTCAGGAGGACTCCCCTCACAAGTTCCAGTTTAGAAACTGGCTACCATATTTAACTGTAAAAAGTCCAGGCCATAGGGACACTGAGTGGAGGTGACCTGAACAGCCACCCCAGAGGAGCCAGCTTTCAAGCTCTCTCACTGAGGTCATGGACCCGAGAATATTTTTAGAAGTGGATCTTGTGGTCCCAGCAGTCACAGCCATCAGCCATTTGAGTCCAGCCACAGATCTGGACACAATGGCGGCAGCAGGGAGAGGGGTGATGGAGCCGCCTCTTCTGTGTTCTTACTACAGAGTATGATCATTTAAAAAATAGCCATGTCAAGCTGCTCCATTTGAGGGTCACTTGTTGCATAGTAGAAACAAAACTTATATGATGCCCTATGCCTACTTACAATGTCAGTGATTCCCAGACCACGGAATAAAGTCCCAATTCCTCTGCTCTTTTGCATTAACCAGCTTCCTGTCCACCTTAGCAACTCTAGGCCCCCAGCTCTGGGGCATGTCTGGATGCTCCCTGCTTCCTTCGGCTCCCAGATGCTGGCACCCACAAGGCTGTCAGAGGAAACTGGGGAAATGGAAATCTCTTCCCTCTCTACTCCTTTTCCTCAGGACTAATAATGATAAAAGGATCTAAAAGCAGTCCAGGTATTCTGTGAAGGAGCATTCGTAGACTGGAGGTGAGTTTCCGGATCTTTAGATGGAATAGCATGTATGCACGTGGATTCTGGATTCACATTGTCATGGATGACTTCGCGCAGTTACTCAACCTCTTGATGGATCACTTGCTTTACCTATAAAACAGGGTGAGAGGAAATACTTCATAGAGTTAAGGCGAGCATTAAGTGTGGCTCAGAGTTGAGGATGGTGCCCACCGGAGGATGTTTTGACAAATGTTTAAAATTAAACACACCTCCCAGTAATTTCCTTTAGTCATGAAATCTTGGCACGTGTTACTTTTTGGGAGAGGCCTTAGTAATTGATAGTTCTCCTGCAGCTGGCTACATAGGAAGGTCTCAGTCACAGCGCCTTCAATCCCTTCAGTGCATCCCAGCCGCCGTGTTTGTCACTGCTTCTGTGGTGCTGTCATTGTGATCGCCACAATCCTGCAGTTTTCCTAGGACAGTTTAAAAATATGTATCTATTTAGGCGTGTGGTCTTGCGCAGGTTGGTCTTGAATTTGGTAGGAAGAGCACCTCCTGCCTCCACCTCTCAAGGGCTGGGCTTGCAGGCGTGAAGCACCATGCCCGGTTAGAGGAGATTACTTCCGTCGATTCATGTATTCAAGGTGTAGATGAAGAGTCTTATTGAGAAGACCGAATTCTATTTCGTATTGGTGGGCTTGGACTCTGCCAAGTCCTTTTGTTTGTTCCCACTGGTGTATTATCAACACCAGGAGGCGCTGTGGTCGCACTGGCTTTTCACCACAGGTCATCAACGTCCCAGATGGCCCGCAACGCTGGTCAGGGCATGGTTCCCCTTACCGGCTTCCTCTTGAGGGAGCATTCCTTTCCATTTTTTTGCGTCTGTGCGTGAGTCTGTACGTGAGACAGTGTGGGGGGGCGCGCGTGAAGGGAACAGCTCTTGCAGACATGCATGGGTTTATAAAGCTGCAAGCTACATTTCTTGCTTCCAGTCCTATCATCATCTGTGACTTGAAACACGTTGCTTTTTTTCCCCCGTGACTTGAAACACAGAATGAATTGAAGACTTCCTAGATTTCAAGCTCCACGCGTCCCTCCTAGCCCCCATCTCTCTAGCATTAATACACATTCCAGTAGAGAGACTCAACCTAGAGGCTTTTCCAACTGGATCAGTCTAGTGTACGCCCAGCTCTCGGGGACCTTGAGTGAGGTTCTCAGTTCACCAGTGGTGGGAGGATGAGGCGCGTCCATTCCTCCAAGTACCTGGACCACCAGCATCCTTGCGCTCTCCTCGTACTTTCTTTGCTCACCCAGGTCTCCATAGCTGGTGAATGATGGTCATTAGCGGAGAGGTGTGGAGGGGGGCGGGGAAGGGGCCCAGAGGGGAGGGGCAAGGGAGAGCTATCACCGAGTGTCACGTTGCCCCTCCCGCCCTCCGCCCGGGGTGGGGGCGTGGAGCGCGAGAGGGCGGGCTTCTCTGCCAGCCTCGCAGCAGCACC